>CAIGRP010104006.1:0-37515 GCA_903798385.1 Fraxinus cuspidata | reverse complement strand
AAGTCAATGCCTTAGCTAATCTAGCTGTTGTTTTAGCCAGGGCGGATGAAGATTTTTCTCACTCTATTTCAATCGCTCAAAGATGGGTGCTTCCGTCATCGCTACCCATTGATATGGAAGAAAACAATAGTATCGAAATAATTGAAGATGAGAAAAAAAGAAGATTTGAGACAACCGATAATCGATTTCTTTCAACATCAAAAGTTACTAGACAATCCACGGCGAAAAATTGAAATCAAGAGGCATGCATCCATCTTTATCTTTTATAAGGGAACGCTTTATCGAATATCATTTGATGGAGTTTTCCTCCGATGCTTAACTTCAAATATCTTCAAATTAGCCACGATTTCTTTGAACATAATTAAGTACTCATCCAATGATGCACTTTCGGACATCCGGTGAGAATACTAGCGTTGTTTCAAGTGTAACTTGTTGGTCAAGTTCTTTGTCGTACAAAGTTGCTCCAATTTCAATCACAACACAGTGGCAATATTCTCCTTTAGAACATTTTGAAAATTTTGATTTGAAAGGTATAGATGAATTTGAGATTGGACTTTTCGATCCCCACGCTACTTTTCATCCTACACCCAGGTCAAAGGCATTTTATCAAAGCTAAGCAAATCTTCTTTCATAGCCACTTGCGCGAGAAACGCTCGCATCTTCATTTGTCATAAAGTAATTCTCATGTTTCGATCCAATAATGGAATATCATATTTCATCGATGCCATGCGGATAATCAACATTGCTCTTATACCAATTTATTGTGAATTGATCACAAGATAATATCAATAATAAAATAAACAAGAATAAAATAAAAATACCAAAATTTATGTGGAAACCCAAAATGGAAAAAAATCATAGGTAGAGAATGAGAAATTCATTATAATCAATAGTAATTACGTTTACAATATCAAGATCTCAATACTCTCAATTGAAATCTAAACTTTCAAACTATCAAGATGTTATTTAATTTATATGTGGAAAAAAATACACACACACACACACACACACATATATGAGACCTTTTTTGGAGTTCTAAATAAAGAAGAAATCATAAAATTTGAGAAAAAGAGAATCAGCACGTCGAGGCACCACCTTTATGGCACCTCGGGAAATCACCAACAGGGGCAATGGCATTGAGGCGCAAGGCTCTTTGCCTCTTTTTCTTTCACGAGGCGCTGCAGCGTCGCGACACCGACTTTTGGTAAATACGCTTCCAAAGTGTTTTTCTTCATCTCCAAGTCCATTTCCAAGTCAAACTCATTTTTTTTTATAAAATATGATATTTATCAATTAGAACTATCAAACCAAAAATTCTTAAATTTCCTTTATTCAGGGACAGATTGGGGGGACTGTGCCGGACTGTAGCCCAGTCCAGTCCCACTGAATTTGACTGTGCCGGACTGTAGCCCAGTCCAGTCCCACTGAATTTTTTTAGGTAGAAAAAAATTTATGTAAATTTTTTTTGTACATATTAAAATAATTTATTTTTTTTACGTATTAGCCCGACTTGTAATCCGATTCTGAATCAGTTCATGCCTTTATTCAACCAAATACCAAATTACAAAGAATTTGGATCACACCACAACAGTAAAGTTGCCTGGACATTATAATGATATGTTAATAAAGTAAAAATATTGTAAAGTGAGATACATACCAGGAAAATAAAACCCTGCTCAATGTGCTCTTGAAATAGTTTTAGAGCGGGGAGAGATTATTTCAGATTGGATTTGGTAATTAGAGTTAAATTAATTAAATAATAAGTAAATTTTATTTGTTTTGTGCAAAATAAAATAAGTAATATGACCTGTCGACTATATAATAAGAAAAATCGAATCTATATAACACAAATTTTTTGAGCAAAAAATCATGCACGCACAACCATGTTCGCTAAAGATTTCATTCTTTTCCCAATCAAACCTGTTTGAGCAACTTCAAGAAATGTAAATTAAAAAGAATTTTGTAGGAAAAAAAATTAAAAGAAAAAAAAAAGGACAAATCCCACTCGATCGATTTTTTGGCTCTATGATATTATTTCCTTTTACGTAACCCTACAAATAGGGTCTTTCTCCATGTAATATTTAGCATTCCAACATTTTATCTCAATTATATTCATAACAAAACAATAATTACTATGGCTGAATAATGAAACTGTTAAACTACACAATCGAAATCGTATTTTTTAAAACCATTGATTTGTGTCCACATGGATCGATCAAAGTTTTGATTTTGAGTCCAACCAAATCGATTCGAAGTGATTTGGTTTAACTTGAATTTTTGTAAATCGTTTCAAACTGTCAAAACATTTATTTAAAAAAATCTAAAAATAAATTAATTTAGGTTTTATTAAACTCAAATAAAACAAAATAACAATCCAATTAAACTCAATACCTAAATAGACAATTGTTTATCCAAGCTAATTAATTAAATCATACACAAATACTCATAGTCATCTCAATAGTGAATGCAAAAATCATTAAATTGGGTTAAATGTTGAATGGTCGTTGAACCATATTCATCATCCGGCCATATCAATTGAGTAGACTATTATTAAATCTATATTTTAATTCAAACTCACATCTTTAGTTTCTTTCTACTAATAATTTTCTTGAATTTCGACTAAAATTTTTCAGTTAAGTTTATCCATATTTTCTTATGTTTTTGGTAATTATTTGCTATATTTTATTGGTAGTTCTGTTATTTTGTTCTAATTTGTACTGGGTCCTTAGATTTTTAGCGGACAACATTATTTGTTTATTTACGACTTAATTCTTTGGTCTGGCCACTCAATTATTTATTTATAGTTTAACTTAGTTTCTGAATTTTACTGTTAATTGCTAAATGATTCGATGAAATACTTAAATTGTCGTGTTGAAGATTTGACCGATGAGCATTTGACCTATTACTTTGGTGAATGAATGCAAATAAATACAAGAATTGTCCTCCAAATTGCTAAAGATCTATTAGTTATTCAAATATGTACAATTATTTTTGAGTCTGCATACCTTATTAGTGGTTGAATTTTTTATTTCTTTAGAAGTTCGTTGAGCGCAAATATGATGAGGCGATGATTTGCCAAAAATAATGGTTGCATAATAACAAGGAACCTATAGTGATTCATCAATATTTGAATGAAGTGGAAGTATTGGATAATTTACAAAATGTTATAAAATGTATAATCGTATTTTGTCTTTCTAATCATTTTCTTTTATTAGTTGTTTTAGATCATTTAGGTATAATCAATGAATTCATGTACTACATTCTTATTCTTAAGGAGAGAATAAATCATGTGTTAAAATTACAATGTTACATCAATTAGTATCGACTAAAGTTAAAATATTTTATCATTTTATTACATTATAATAATTAGAATTATAATACTTTGATTTTTAATATTTTTAATGATATTATTTATGTTTTATTGTGAAATTTTAGACTAATATATATAATTTACCTTGTTAAAGCGTGGTTTTAAATCGAACAAAAAAAAGTGATTTGAATTGGTTTGGTTTAGAAATTGAAATGGTTTGGAAAAATTCAAAATCACTTTAATTGCTTTGGTTTGAAAATTTGTCACAAACCGTCAAAATCGAATTGTGTTCAATCCTAGTAATTACTTTGTAATTTGTTTTAATCCTTGCCGTTCGTTGCTCTTTTTGACCCAAAAAATGGAAAATAGCTGTGGGCTAATGATCTTTGAAATAAATATAAGATTTTGAATATATAGTTAATCCACGATTCAAGGGAAAACCAAAAAGAAAATGGATACGACGAGAAAGAAGAAAGGAAGAACTGAAATTTCGTCACGTAAGGTAGTGGAGGTCAGGAAGAAAACTCCTTCCAACCATTGCAGTAGGGGGTGGGTTGGATTCGGTCAGTCCACTTGAACAATCCATGATTCAAAATTCAGCACACACACTAGAGTACATATTCACAATTTCTTTCTACGCAAAACTAGAACATTAAATGCAAACATGCCTTTTTTTCCTCTTCTTTTTTAAAGTATATATTTTGAAAAATACTACTACACTCGTTAAATATGAAATTATAGACAGCATATAAGAGTTCGGATTACTTATTTTAACAATGTTGACCTTAATATAACACGAAACATAGTCTAAATAAAATCTCTTTCGTCGAAGGAGAACTAGACCTGACCATTAAAAGTTTTAAAAAAATTCCTTTACAACACTTATCATACACAATGACAACAATAATTGACAATCAAACACGGTACAATCATGAATCATGAATTACAAGAATATAAATATTCACATTTGGATAAAGATTACGCGTTTACTCAATAGATAAAGCACGTACCTTGTACCTTGTTGAGTAAAGCTCTCAATCTCTTACTAAACAAGGAATTGAATTGGATGCTTTGATGAAGTGATGTTGGCGTAATCGAAACACAATCACACACACTCTCTTTAAAGATAATGAATCGTAATAGAATTGACATTTACATGTCATTATGTGGATAATTGAGTAGTTGAGACGTCATTGAGAAATTTCCCGGAAATATTCCAAATAGAGACCTCTCTAATCCCAACCCTACATGTATATATTATGTTATAACAAGTATATGCACTTGCATGTTACTCTGTCACAGTTAAACAGCTTAATAATGAAGAATTTCATTAAATTCTAGATAGAGAAGCACATTTCAGTTCTTTCTATAACTTTCATAGGAAAATGAGTTAATGTCATACCCGTTTGGTTTGGTTTAAAAAATTAAATTTTGATTAAAATTGATTAAATGTATGGTTCAAAAGAAGATAAGAACTGTGGATCCCATAAAATGTGTATTGAAAAATGAATTTTAAAACATAGGGCCAACCAAGAAATAAGTGTCAAAGAAAGCCTAATAAAAGCCCCTCGGGGCACATCCGAGTTGGCAAAGGACGGGCATTGTTGGGCTGCAACCCCAGTGTGGGGAGTTCGATTCTTTGATGGAGCAGTTGAGTGATGTAATACTCATTTGTGGGTGGAGCAGCTTGGTGATATAATATTCATGGAGGAAAGCTCCATTGGAGTCAGGAGTATAAAGGGTGTACGGACCCTGGTCAATTTGGGCATATACCGCGATTTACCTCCGCCCATTGCTGAGAGGCNTTGGGCATATACCGCGATTTACCTCCGCCCATTGCTGAGAGGCCGGTGATAGGTGGTCCAGGATATAGTCTGGTGTAAGCTGGGAAATCTGAATATATAAAAAAAAAAAAAAAGAAAGCCTAATAAAAACTTCACTATAAACAATGATGACAACTATCGGTAATGATTAGCTAGTTTTGTTGCAGGACTGATACTCCAAAATTTTAGATTTCCCCCCTTTTTTCACTAGTATTGTTCAATCTAAAATAATATTTCCCACGTCAAAATCTGAATGAAATCATGGTTAAAAGATTCCTTGTCACATTTTCTGCCTACTTGTCTATTACCTGTAGCCTCTGACATCATTAGTGAGTAAAGATTCCCTGTGGAACGGGATTTAACCGACGGTCAAGTCAATTATCAAAAAAAATAGTAGAAAATAAAAAATATTAGGTGTGGAAGAGAAAAATAGACAAATCATTGGTTTGGGTTTAATATATTGTACATTTTCTTTAACGTATTGATAGATGATATGGGTGAAATTAGGCCATACGTCGAGTAGAATATGTTTTAAAAGTACTTATGTATAATGAAGTACTCTATTAACGTTCGCACATTTTTTTGAGTTGTTATACGCAAATGATTTTATAATAATCTTTTGAATTTTACATGACATAACTTACAAATGCAGTTTGCCTTGTTCTCAACGCGTTTAATACCACTATAAGAGAGTAAAATTTTTCGTCCCGCATCACCACACTATGAGTGGGACTGGAATTCGATGCATGTTCAAAGCTAAAACACCACTCTAGATCTAAGGTGTATTACATGCTCTTATTGGGAAATGAGTTTTAGAAATGGAGGCTAAGTGTTTTATTGGAAGAATATATGATTTGAAAACGAATTTAGGGTAATGAGTTTTAGAAATGGAGGCTAAACATGAACTTAATCTAGTCATATTGGGAAACTTCGTAGAAAAAATGTTAATATTAATAAATTAATATATAACCCGTGTTTGATAGGAATGAAAATTAATAAATTTTGATAAAAATTGTGAATTGTATAGTTGAAAAGTTACGTCACATGAAATATGTGTTTAAAATTAATTGTTGATTTTGATTTAAATTTAAAATCTATATTTTAATCCTACCAAATATGTGCTTAATAAAATATTTTGAATCAAGTGATTTAAAATGATATCATAACATGCGATAGTTATGAGTTTAACTCTAATCAACAATTTAAATGAATTGTGCACATGCTAAACTTTAACAAAAAAAATGAATCACGCCTGTAAATAAAAGGAAACTCTGTTAATTAAACTATTATTTGATCTTATCTAATAACCTTTAAATAAAAAATCCGTTGGTGCCGTGTTTGTCAAGTTTGAGTTTACAGTTGAGAAGTCAACTAGTCAACTATAGTACCTATATACAACACACTTGTGTTTGAATATTGCTTGGAAATTACGTAGCAAGATTTTGATAAAGTTATATCATTGACTGAGAAAGTCTATAGGGACCACGTTTGTTTATTATCTTCACATTTTCTCAATAATTTCATTTTTAAAATTCTATCTATTATTCCTAACTTTTTATCGTACTATCGATTTGCTCATATCTTATGGGATGTCTAGAACACAAAAGGAAAAAAAAAAAAAAAAAAAAGTCTAGAACTCAAAATTAATTAAATAAATATTTATACTCTATACTTTTATTTATTTTTACAAAATATTAGATAAAATAGAACGCTTTTACATTTTATTTATTTATTTTTTAGCAAATTTGAATTTTTATTCCTCTCCTCTTTTAAACACTGTACACTCGACTTTTTCCTCACTTATTAATTTATTATTCCTCCCTAATATCTAGAGTTTGTTAAATTCATCAAATTCAACGTCCTCCACTGCCTCCACTGCTCAATACATCAGCGCCATCGACGAGCACAAATATTTAACTACCAGACCACCTTTCCTCATCTCTCAAACCTCAATCCACTATTAGTGTGTCATTATGCCATTATTTGAGAAAAAAAAAAATAATGACAAATGTATGACTCCATTATTAATATAACACCTACAATTTTCCCACAATGAATAATTATTTCTGTAATAAGATGTATTAAAAAAGACTAGGGCAGTCAATTAATAAGTGTATATAAAGCACGCATCATGATTCTTCGACCTTGATTATTTTAATAAAATAAGTTAAATCACATAAACTGCCTATCTATTTCTTCCAACGAAATCCAATAATCGTGATGGGGATTGTGCAATGAATAATGCCATCCATAATCTCTCTACATAGCAGTGAGTATCTGATTCAAAGGGGGCCACTGTCCCATAGACCAATAGACGGGTGGCAGCACTACTTTCTAGTTTCTATAGAATAGAAAACTTTTTAGGGACTCGATAGTGGGCTCTATATATTTGATTCTTTGAGCCCTGCCATGGTAACAAATACCAAAGAAACAAGAAGATCAATGCTGACATATGCAGATGAATGGAGAAAACAGTCACAAAAGCTCACACTTGAGAATGCTAAAAGTCAACTTGTAAATACAGTTTTATATAACCCAAACTTGGACTCATGTATGGGGCAAATAATGCAAGATTATAACATTAATGATCCACCATCTAAAAATGTAATAGCTTAAGTTCAGAGACATTTAATGGTAAAAAGCAGGGACCATTTTTTTTTTTTTTTTACCAAACTCAGCTTCAGTCCTCATCAGAATAATTGAACTTTATTGAGTGGGATTGCAGGTCAATCTGGCCGCCTCTATAGCTACCACGCTTCTTCTTGGTCTTTTCATGTCGGAAATCCCTGTAAGATAAAGAGGCATAAAGGTGAATCGTCTTCTGTTTTGGGTAATAGGACCAGAACAAAACCACAATTATGAAGTGCCAAGCAAGCTCACTGTGGAAGAGGAATGGACACTAATGTTAAAGGGAGAACGACCTACCCACTATCCTTGCAAAAGAAATATTTTCACTTTAGATTCCCTTGCAAGATAAAATGAGAAAAAAGATTTGACACTACAAAAGCTACGAATACGAGATTATTTTCTGAGGACATGAAAATGCAAGCCTATAGAAGAACATGATTAACATTTCCTGAATCTCTTGTAAAATTATAAATCTATGCATATGCTTAGACCATGATTTTCAAATCATCCTCACATGGGATCACCAGCCAATATTCTTTTAAAAAGGCTATATGGGTTCAGCTTCTACTCATTCCGAGAGTGTATCCTTCCACCTAGTGTGAGAGTTTATATCTTTTTGTTACGAGGAATGTCCCTTACTTCCCAAAGGTTCACTATTTCCAATTTCATCACTTACAAATTATGCAATGATTCAAAATGTAACAAGGACTGGGACAGAGCCTGGATTTTACTGAGTCTCAGATGCTCGGACTCGTCGAAATGGCCGGAGTATCTGTGTCGGACACGACACGAATATGGGTGTGGGTATAGGATATGTGCCGGTCATCCAAATTTCAACCGAACACTTTGCCATTTTTGTTTCTTTTTTTTTTTTTTCCTTTTCTTTCCGTTTTCTTCTTTCTTATTTATGCTCTTCGTAAACCTACCGCTACCGCTACCGCCGAGAAGGTGGAGAAAGGTGGTGGCACTAAGTTTTCCCTTCTTTCTTTTTTCTCTCTTTTCTTTTCTTTTCTTTCCCTCTTGGTATTGGTAGTTTAGGGTTTTTGTTTGTATAAAATGAAAATGGATTCCTTAAAGTGCTACTCAGTGCTCCACTAATTTCAAATTGCAATCAAGACCCTTATTTTCTATTTTATATAATGTTTAGTAATTAACTTCCCACAATTAAAAACTAAACCAAAAAATTCAATTTTATTCGTTTTAACATCTTGTTCAATACTCAATTCCTTCTATGTGAATAATTGATTTTGATCTATTCAAAATGACATCTTAGGTTAGTAAAAATTATTGTAGTTTGAAAGGCATAACCATGTACCCGTGTTTAAAATTTGAACTATTTTTAATTATGCCCCCTTATCCTACATTTTAGAAAATAAAAAATCCGATACTTAGATACGTATCCGTACCCAAGTCTGAGCATCATTGCTCTGGATTGGGTTGAAATTACTAATATACTAATAAAATTCATATAAAATTAAAATAATTATATGACATTACGTACTAAAGTGTCAAGCCTCAAGCGAAGTATCGTAAGGATTAGTACCAAGAAATTAGATAATCCAAAAGAATTCACATTAAAATATAACTATTGTTGCATTTTTTTAAACGCTAAACAAAATTATATCACATTAGCAATAAGTTGGCTAGAAACTAGTCAAATTGAGATGTGTAATACCTTTTAATGAAATATTATATCAAAATTCTTTTCACTTTTTAATTGAATACTTTCTGTCTTTTCTAAAATGTTGAAAAACTTGGAATCTAAACAATATAGGGCTACGAATTTGGAAATTGAAATTGAATATGGTCGGGGAATATGATAGTGATATTAGAAATTGAATCTAGGGGCAAAATTGAAATTGAAAATGGGATGAGTTGCAGGATCGGTATGGGACAGTTCGGCCATTTCCGTCCCTCGCCAACATAGAGTATTTTTGTCATCTTGTCCCGCCCCTACACCCGGTTAAAGCAAAGCGGGGCGGGGTGAGACAGGTCATCTACCCAATTTATTATTATTTCTTTTTATTTTACTTTTTTTTACTTTTTTGTTTTTAGTTAGTGAATATTATTACATTTTTTTTTTCAATTTGTTAAGAACAACACATGTTCTCTTTGCAAATGATGATAAATAGTTTGTTTTTATTTGATAAAATATTTAAATTCGAAATTAACTATAAATGGGGTCGGTAATGAGGCGAGAACTATGTTTCCCGTACCAGCTTCGGGCAACGACCTCCGTCCTCCTCCCCGCCATGTTTACCCTATTAGGCAGGTAATCTCCACCTCGAATTCGCATGAATCGGGTTGAACCTTTGTTTTTTCCTATCCCTAATTATATATTATGGGTTAAATGTGCAATTAGACATTGGGCTGGGACTGGGTGAAATAATTTAAATTTGGAATGTACTATAATTAATTGAAGTGGGCTAACTAATAAAAACAACAAGAAAATTTTAAGTGGATTTTACAATTGGGCTGGGGCAGGCTCCCCTTACATCCACCCCTGAACATGGAAAAACATAACTTCCTTTAACCTGGCCCAAAACTTCCTGTGCTTTTGCCCCGTAACCATTTCCTGCGCTATCCTGCAAGAGAGATAAAAGAGAAAAATTAAATGTTACAACGCAGAATGACATGGTAGAGAATGCTATATAGAAACATTTGTCGTCTGCATAAAATACTCTGTCATATGTACACAAATAAATATTCAAACATGCACCACAGCATGCCAAAGATAAATGAGGAAAAGAAACAAACCAGTGCCCAATAAGAATTATCTTGAAGCCTCTCATTGACATATTTCACATCATCAACTTTCACCCTTTGAAATGCATTCACTGTTTTTGGCTGCATAAACCATCAATTAATAGCTTTGTAAAAGCCCTTTAAAGGTATTTTTGGGAAACTTAAACAATATGAAGCCATAGAAACAGTATTCAGCATCGGTATTCTATGCATTAGTGAAAATAAAAAATATACACATTTGAACACCGACGGAGAAGAGAAACAAAAGAAAACACATGAACCACAGCCAGAGGTCAACACTTCAAACTCAAAAGGAGAGAACAAAAACGAAATGACCACCCTTCCAGCCACAAGTAAACAGATGCATATGAAGGCAAGTATAGATTTCAAAGATTTTACTGGAAAAAAACATGTTCCCTCTTCACATCAGTAATCTAATATCCCTTGCAAGAATTGTTTAAGTGAGAACTCTAGTCTACTACAGATGATGTATAAAATATACCGTAACGTTATGTTTGGTTCTACTACACAAGGTTTACAAACCACACCAAAAACATTATGTTCAGTACAAGGGTAAAGGAGGTGGAAACTTCAATTTCATTCCTTTCAGAGTGAAACTTTCATTCCTCTGGTTTGTGCTAACAAATTTTTGAATAATTATTAAATTGATATGCAGATTAAACTTTGGCCATATACTTGAACTAGAAACTGAATTTGTTTTCCATCACTTTCTGTTCACTCCAACCAAACAAGAAAACTCAATGTTCACTTCCACTTTCCAGTCCCCCTTTCGCTTCCAACCCAACAGGCACTTTTAAATCCATAGAAGATATCTAGAACTTTTTAATCCATAAAAGGGTATATTAAAACTTGAACAGGCCAAATTTCAAAGGAAAAAGCTAAATGTTTTATACCAGTATTTCAAGACATAATATTATAAAAATAAGTATTAACCCCTATTTGACAACCATTATTTAAGAACTCTTTTCTCTTCATACTCATTTTCAACCACACTCATACGATAAAATATTCTGCACGTAAATCCAAAATTTTTCTTATTTTTTAACCACACATTCTCCTAAAAATCACTATTCAAACCATTGTTTTATCCAAATAATGGTTGTCAAACAAGGGCTTAATAGAATACTAATATGCACATATTACTTAGTTGACTTCTTTAATTCAAAAATTGCAAATCTTGTATAAGATGAAGCCATTTAATGAACTTCGTTCCAAATGAATTTCAAGTAGTGATTGGTTAAAAAAGAATAGCCCCATGAGCTTTGTCTTTACTATTCATATGTTGGTGAAGTAAGAGATTCTCATCTTTTCTTCCATTACGATTTTACTGGAGAAATCATGTTTGAGCTTTAGTTGATTTATTCAATCGAAATATTTCAGATTGTAGCACTAGAAAAGAAGCAAACATATTATGGAGTTGTGATATGATGGCACATGTGGTTTGCTAAGAATGCTAAAATCTTTCAAAAATTATTGTGGTGATCTGCATTGTTTTGGGTTTCAAGTCATTTTTATCATCTTTAAGGGAAAAAGACCCAGGCCGAATTAGTCACTTATCCTCCAGGCAAATTTATAAATCACTATAAAGAGGAATAGTAGTGTGTTCCACAAAATGTGTAGATAATAAATGAGAATTAGTTATTAATGTCTGGTTGAAATTAATCTTTGACTTGAATTGAATTTATAAACCATTTATAAATTGGCAGCCAAATGGAGGATAAATTTATTATTTCATACGATTTTACTTTTCTTCTTCTAACAATTTTAAGTACCCACAGATTTTCATTGCCTCTGCTTTTATAACTCCTCCCGATTAATCACAATTTTAGATTCAAGCCTCAGCCAGATTTTCCTTGCCTCTGATTTTATTTTCGCTTCAACTTTTTAATTCGTTTTCAACAAGATCCTCTAACAAAATGACTTCAGCGGCAGATCTGCTTGTGTTATATATATATTTTTTACTTTTCCTTTTAAAAAACATGCACAAGAAAAAGTAAAAATAGAAAAAAGGAAAGGAATAAATATATACAGAAACACATACCTCAGCTGAACTGTTGTGCTGTCTCTTTCCAGATTTTATCTGACTGGATTTTTTCAGTTCATTCTTGTTGATATTGTCGTTAGTGCTTTCATCAATTTTCTTAACAGAGAAATTCTGAGGCTCAGCAAGTCCATTACCTCCAGAGATAGTGATTTGCTGCTCAACGAACTTCAATTCTTCTAAGCCTCCAGTCTTTCTGCGCTTTAATTCTTCAACTGCTACTTCTTCAACAGGGTGGTTCTCATTTTCATCAGGAGTAAATCTTTTTCTTTTCTTGGAAGCCTTGTTATATTCGTCAGCCCTATCTTCTGCAGTCTCAATTGATTTTTGTTTAGGCTTTCCAAGTATCGGATTTTCACTATCATGTATCTCTGAACCAGATAATTCTGGAGAAGTTGTAGCTTCTTTCTTTCTCTTCTTTTCTTTAGCTTGGAACTTATTCTCCTCTGATGGAATGTCGCTAGCATCTTGTCCAGTTGCCGCCACCCTTGCATCTATTTGCTTTTCATCACCATCCAGTAATTCACATGCTAACTTGCCTTTCTTCTTCTTCTTCTTGGCTTTCTGGCTTCTAGAGGATTCGTCAATTAGTAAATCGCAAACTTTTCCATCAGAAGAACTCTTTGGCGCTTCAGATTTCAGTTGACTTTGACAGAGAGTTTTTCCAGAATCAGATTTTGAAATATCATTATCTTTGTCTTTGCTCTTACTTTTCTTCTTCTTACTTATAATTTCCTCCAAGGCTGCACAGTTTCTGTTCCCATTTTTATCTGCTGCATCACCTGCCAGTGTTTCAGCGAGAAAACACATCTTAGATAAGAGCAACTCATAACATTTACCTGGTCTTTACATCATACTAAAAGCATGAAGAAAAAATAATTAAAATGAAAGGGAGACCACATCACCAAAAGCTTACTTTGATCCTTCTGGAGAAATAAATTTTTGTTATGATCATTACTGCACCACCACAGAAGCTCAATAACATGAGAATCAAAACCACAATTAAAAAAAATTAACATATACAACATTTTTTTTTTGGCTTGCAATAGTTAATTATGTGGAGAAGACATTTTGCACCCAAAGTTAGGTGCTTAACGCCATTGCATAAGAATGTACATAAGACGAATGTTGAGATTTCAATTCTAGAATAAACAATCAATGGATTTTTTTCTATATAAAATTGGCCTTAATAGGAAGGTCAATATAGGCAACTGAATTCAAAATCTACCGATAAATTCTTAGGATGAATAAATTGTTTGTGGTTGAACATAAATGGTTATATTCTGAAGAAATGACCTTGTTAAGTAGCTTACCAGAGTTCCAAATACTTGGAGAATACATCCTCTAAATTAAGTGCCCTAGCCTTCCAATCATCATCCTGAAGCAAAAACAGTGTTGGTTACAGCACTCTGTCCCGGTGAAAAAACTACAAGAGCATAACACTGAATAAAGAAAACCAGGTTAAGAACAGACTTCAGACATATATCGATGACGATCTAAACAGCATTTTCACTCCTGCACATATTTCTCCACACTTTACACTACAGTCTTCATGTTTAAAGCTATTCAACGCCGATCGCCTAAATTGCTACTGATATGCATGTATTATGTATAATTAATCAAACATATAGCTAAACCAAAGTGGCTTCATCTTTATCAATGTTTTCGGGAACTAGCAGGAAAATTTATGGATATCTAGAAATATACTCCCGAGAGTCCATGGCAGTTCCCAGAAAATTTTCAATATTTCCATTCCATTTCTTCTCTTGTTACAGTTACGAACTCAAAAAGGTTATATTACCAGCACTCCAGGGAAAGAGTTCATGGTTTTTCAAGTCATACCAATCAATATAAGTGAACACAGTACAACCACCAATTCAGTATAACATATCTATATACAGAGTGTATCCAACTTAAACTTTTTCGTTTTCTTATTCATTAGCATTTTATATTCACCCACATGCAAAAAATAAAAATTTGTATATACCTGAATTTGAGCTTCGGAGATAAAGCGTTTGAAAGCTTTAAAAAAGCCACTATTTTCTATCCAAAGAGCGATGGAATAGGCCAGTAGAGATTTGTTATCAGGCTTTAATTTGGCCGAGTTTTCAGATTGCTTCTTCGCCATTGATGAGTTTATCTGCTGTTGCTCTGCGAGGAGTACTTGACGCGGCCTGAAGACGATCAGGGGCAGTGAGCTAGGGCTTACGTAAGCACTATCTCCCTCTTCCTGCATACAGGTACCGCTTATATTTTGTAGACAGTGAAGGCAATGTTTTTAAGAGGGAATTATTAGGGTTTTGTTTCTGCATTACACTTGTACACCGTGCTTCGGTCCCGGTACCATAGTTTATTGGTTACCAACCAAGTGTGAGCACTCATGTCGTCATCTTACCATTTGTTATATCCAAACCCATGTTTTGAAAAGTGCCAACCAGTCGAAAAAGTTAGTTGATAGTCAAACGGTTGAATCGAGATCGAGAAAAGGTTGATTAGGAATCAAAATAATAATAATAAATAATTTTATATACTCCATTAAAAAATTAAATTAATTAAAATAGCATTTAAAAATTCATAATTTATTATTTATGGACGAACTTGATATAAAAAGTGACGAAATTAAATGGGCCAAACCAATATTGGAGCCCACATATCCAACCCTTACTATGAATAAGTCAAGCGGGAATTAGAGTCATCCCTAATTTTCAAGTTCCTAATTCAAAGTTAAGATTTAAATTTTTTTAATTCAAATAGATAATAATACATTTTTTAAATTTTAATAATAAAGTTATAATTTTTTTTAAAAAAAAATCCACAACCCCACCTCCCATGCAACAAAACTCTGACCCATCCCTTAAATATCTTATCTCTCTATTCATTTCCATTCTACTCCCATTCATTCACTCTCTACCGCACTCAATGGATTGTGATCGAGCAACGCAATTGTGACGACACTGTTTCGTCATCATAGAGTGCTTTTGCTGCTCGACCATCCGCTTCTTCTTATTGGAGTCATCTTTGCAAAGGGTACATCACTACGCTTTTGGGGATTTTTTGTACCTGCGCGTGACGGTGCTACAAGCATCAACACACCGCGCTGGTGGTTGTGGTGTAGTGAATTTGTGGAGGTCGTGGCGGTTTGGTGGATTTGTGGGGGTCTAGTGGTGGTCTACTGTGGATTGTAGAGGTCGTGGCGACGACAATGGTTTGGGAATTTTTTGTGGGGGTGGTGGTTGTGGTGAATATGGATATAGAGGAGGTGGTAGTTGTGATTTTTTGTATAGGTGATGGTGGTAAGGTGGCGGCCGTAACGATGATGGTTGTGGCGGCTGCAGCGATGTTGGTGTGGTCGTGGCTGTAGCGTGATAATTTTGGATCAGATTTTTTTTAATGGTGTTTGGGTGATGGTGGCTGTGACGTTTGCTGCGGTGGTAAGATAGTTGTGATGTTGGCAATACTTGTGATGTAGCGGTGGTGTGGTGGTTTTGGCAATGGTACGGTGGTTGTGGGTGGGGGTGTGTTTGTAACCAATTATTTGGTTGATTGTGACCAATAATTAATATGTGACCTACAAAATGTGATTGATACTCACAATTTATTAAATTGTTGAGAAATAACTTGTGCCCAATTAATTTTATAAGTTGTGAATTATAAAATTTATAATTTGTAATTGATAAATAAATTGTGACATATAAAATGTTTAATTTGTGACGAGAAATAATTTGCGATCTATAAAATTTTTAATTTGTTGTCAAGAAATAATTTGTAACTAATTAATTCGATAATTTGTGACAAAATTGTACATATTTGTGACCTTAATATATTTAATTAATTATTTCATAAGTAAAACTTAATTAATATCTGATTTTTGAAGTTTTAAACTTTAATAGAGCATACTTTATCTCTTAGGTATGAATTTTTCTATAAGTCAATGCCTATTTTCTTTTCAGATCGTTCCATTTAAAACTTCGCCTCGCCTTGTCTTCTTTCCTCAATGGATTAAATTATTTGTACACGCAAAGTGTACACCTTGATTGACACCCCTATATGTAAAAAATCTGGCAGTTGATTGAAAAAAAAGTGTTGTCATGATCAATGAGCCAAAATTTGCCAACTTAAATGAGTATCATTAATGTGCCAATCCTTATGTACATGACTGTCGACCAACTCTTTGGCTGTTCAATTGTTGACTGGTCGGAGAGTTTGTCACTCGCCGACCAGCCCCGCCGATGGCCTCTCCCAAGATATTGATCAAATTTTCTATGATTTCAACAGTCCGTCCCATTCAGCGGAGCTTCATGTTTTCCAACCAAGTTCTCCCAAGAAACATATTGGTTCGACTAAGTCCTTGAACCAAAACTTGGAAATTGGATGAGATCCTGCAGGCGAGGATGTGGTTCTTGAGATTCTAAAATGCTGTGTATAAAGACATTATGGATGGTGGCTTTCGATTCCCCTTCCATCCCTTTTTCGTATCAATTTTTAATGAATTGCAACCCACCCCTAGTAAAATAAATCCTAACACATGGACGAAAGTATTGTATTTCTTGTACATTTGCCTCGGCAAGAAGATCCCACTCTCAGTAAACCTCTTTAGATATGTTTTTGAGATGCACGAGCTAATTTAGTATAATGCATTTGTTTTCTTCACCTCTATAGTCCCCTTGTGCTTTCCCAAATTTAGGAATTTCAATAACAGGTGGAAATCTAGGTTCTTCTTTGTTCGACTTTTCGATTGTCAATTCCCTTTCAACACCAGTTGGAGATATCCTCAAATTCGTCTTTTCAATAGTCAAGTTGAGCTTACTCCTCTTCTAAGAGCGCAAATTCAGCAAATGATTGATACACCACCTCTTGCACTCGACCTAGGTTCAATTCTAACTATGAGAAATATGTTGATAATGGGGATCGATCGACCTACCGGTAAGTCCCCTTGCCCTGCTTGTACTTTTACACTTGTATATCTTCTTACTTGCCATTCTTTCTCTCCTTTTTTTGCCTGATAAACTCAATCTTCCACATGAAGATATGGACTTTGATTTGGATGAGATGTTGAAGTCTCTACCCACTCCGAGGAGCGATGAAGGATTTGATGGTGGTTCTCACATATTTTGCTTGTAATTTCATACTTGTGAGTACATTCATCTCTTGTACCCTGAGCTTGATGGACTTTACCTTATTTATGCAGGTATAAAATTCAACCTAGAAGAGACCATGGACTCCATACCAGAGCATGGGGTATGAGAACGATGTCTACCTGACTTCGGTTCTATTGAAAAAGAAAAGAAAATTACTGATGGAGGGGCAATGCGTCATGCCATCGAGGAGACATCCCAACCTTTAAGTGAGCCCGCCGAAGCCATTTTACCACCCGAGACTAGAGGGTGCCAACTCGAGTTTTACCAGGTTCAAGCGTGAGGGCTCTCCCCTCCCTGATTTTGGATTCTCCCCTATTCGGGGCTATATCGAGATGAGGGTGCTCAGGTCTTTGGTTACGCATATCCATGCCAGAGCGATCGTCGATTGAAATGCTGATGATGCAGAAATGGTTTTGGCAGTCTACACTCAGAGGGTACGTTTCCTGCTATATTTTATTCTTTTTGTTGGTTTATTTTCATGCTTAATGGTTGTTGATCCTTTTGCCTCCCTACTTGTTAGGTTATGGCTTTACAAATTGGACTTGTTGAGTCGAGCTGCCATCAATCACCAGAGTTAAAAACTCTCATATAGGAGAAAAGAATGAAGCTCGTCATTATAACAAGAAAATTTCTTCTTTGAAGAAGTCTCTTGAAGCTTTGGAGGCCTGAGCTTGCGAGCAAGAGACGAAGATTGATAACCTATGTCTGTTTTAGCTCGAGCGCCCGAGGAGGCAGTGGAACGATATAAAGCTTCAGTGAAGTATGCCAAGGACCTGGAGGCTTCTGTGGAGCAATACAAATTGTCATCTAATTATTCTAAGGTATTGCATCCATATGGGGGAAATGTGATGGCAACGTCCATCAAATTGATCAAGGAGTGGATCTATACTGAGCACCCTTCTATCAATCCTTTGGCTTTCGATAAGTTTATGGTGCAACGTAAAAGAAGAGAAAGCGTAGCCCCTCAATCCAAGACATTCGGGTGCATATCGCGAGGCGAGGGCGAATGGACTTCTCATTCAGGTTGACAGTCTTTTGTTGTAGGTCTTTCACCATTTTCTATGGTTATTCATTTTTGTCCTTCGATTGTCTAGTGATTTCTCCTGGTTTGGGATGTGGACAAAGAATCATTCAATTTTTTTAGTATGGTTGGATTTGTATGGAATATTGTTGTTGTTTAGTTGTTGTTGTTTCTTTTTTATCCGTGCACAACTCTTTAACTCAACCGAGTGGCTGTTAGCAGATGCGACATCCAGGGGGATGCACTGGCTACATAACAACCAACTATCAGCCGTCGATCATTATTTGATCGATAGACATGGGTCGATTGCTATGCAGTTGACATACTCGCGTTTACCACATGATCTAGTAGCGATTTCAATTGTCGATCTTTAACCAGTTTTTTAGTTTTTTTGCTCGTCGCCTTGCCCCTTAGACTATGTCGAATTGCGGATCCCTTAGGTTACTTTGAATTGTAGAGTCCCCTAGGATACGTTGAATTGTAGAATCTCTTGAGCTAAGTTGAATTGTATAGCACGCGGTCTAACGTAGATCTTTAACCAATTTTAAGTTTTGAAGGCTCTCCACTATGACTATACAGTATTGTCGAGCTGATAACCAATTTATAGATTTTGTTGCTATCCACCTAGTCCCATAGGCGATGCCGAATTGTATAGCGTAGGGTTTATTGGTTTAGGGCTTTAACCAATTTTTGGTTTTGAGAGCTCTCTACTAAATCATAGAGCTCTATCAAACTAACCAATTTATTGATTTTGTCGCTCCCCACCTAGCCCCTTGGACTATGTTGAATTGTAGAGCTCAGGGTCCAATGGTTCAGGGACTTAACCAATGTTTGGCTTTAAAGGTTCTCCACTATGACCTTAGAACGCTATTGAGTTTATAATCAATTTATTGGTTTTGTTGCCTCCGCCTAGCCCTTTGAGTTATGTCGAATTGTAGAGCACATGGAGTAGTGATTTAGGGCCTTAACCAATTTTGGTTTTGAAAGCTCTCAACTATGACCGTAGAGCGTTATCGAGCTTAAAACCTAAGTTTTGTTACTCTCTACCTAGCCCCTTGGGCGATGTTAAATTGTGGAGCCCATAGTCTAGTGGTTTAGGGCTTTAACTAATTTTTGGTTTTGAAGACTCTCCACTAGAACGTAGAGCGTTGTCAAGCTTATAACCAATTTATTGGTTTTGTTGATTTCCGTCTAACTCTTTAGACTATGTTGAATTGTGGAGTGCAGGGTCTACTAATTTAGGGCCTTTACCAAATTTTGGTTTTAAAGGCTATATACTAGACCATAGAGCGAACTTGAGTTGTTGGGATAAGTTTGAAATCGCACATTGACATATAAATTGCTTGGATTTGAGGGATAACGAGGCGCACCGACGTCCCATTCATCAATGCAGTTGCTACTGCAGACATTTTTTATACCAAGTGTTGCCCAACTAAACCTAACCAAGTATTCCCATAAAGGTTTATCTCTCTCTTATACAACCTGCATCAACCTAATGGTTATTTTCTTATTCCTCTTGCTACATAAGAAGTAATCTACAAAACTCCTAGAGAACTCACCAAATGTTTTGATAAATTAGGGAGCCAAAGTTGCTACCCAATCTCTAGTCTCTCTCCTTAGTGCCGACGGAAAAGGCCGGCACATTACTGTGTTCGAGATTGCATAGAGTCTCATTAAATCAGTGAAGATTCGCAGGTGGTCAAGTGGATTCGTGACTTTGTCATACGCCTTTATCATAGGCTATTTGAAGCTTTTCAGTAGAGGGACTGCCATGATCTCTAGTGTAAGCGGGTCTTCCTCCAAAATCATTTGCACGTGTCGTCTTTCCTCTCAGATAATGCATCGTCTATCTTTGGGCCATCATTTCCTCCATTCTTCGTTCCAAGTCCACCATGGGATGTGGAACCCATGGAATTACAACCTTAGGAGTCCCCACGTCTTCTATAGCTGGCTGAATAAAGGTGGGACAACCGCTTGTACCACTTGAGGTGGTTGCTACGCATAACCCCTTGCTGGTTGTGTGGTAGGACTGCGACTCTCTGCAATCTTTGCAAGATGGTCATCATGGCTACCAATGAGTCTCTAGAATACTAAATTGGCCCTGCTCACATACTGCAGCGGTGGCGATGGATAATGACCCCTTGCGACAGACTCCGACTTCGTCTCCGCTGTTACCAACCAAGCGTGTACAACTTCTAGTTCGTTTTCTTGACATTGATTTTATGTTTAGTAGTTCCCACTGATAGTTATGAAACTAGACTCTACGTCCTCCTTGCGGTGCAAGGTGCTTCAGCTACTCCGATGAATGAATATTACCTACAAAATGAGGTTGTGGCTTTCTCCCCCCTTTATACATCCAGTGTGAGAATTAGTAGGTTGTTTTTGAACGTAGGAAAACAAAAAATAATGGGTATTCAAATATCGAGAGTTTCCAAGATCTATACTTGTCTTGTGTCAAGAGTATTTATAGATGTCTCAAGCCATATAACTGTTGGGCGATTATCATGACACGTATCCCACGTAATGCCTTCCACTACCACTACGTTTTAAATGGTGGATCTCCACTTTTCCAGAGATTGGTTGTGCCCGTGATAACTACTGGTTGGTTCTTATCCAAATTAATGGGATTCTTATGGTTAAGTGTTGCATTGATCTAGTAATGGTAGGCGCCCAACATGAATGTAAATGGCTTCATAGTAGAAGGCGGCTCAACATAAATGTAGAGTGCCTCGTATCGGTAGGCGACCCAGCATGAATGTAGATGACCTTATAGCGGTAGGCAGCCCATTATAAATGTAGAGGACCTCATAATAGTAGGCAGCCCATCATAAATGTAGAGGGCCTCATAGCGGTAGGTGGCCCTACATGTGATGTTCTATTTAGGGTGTAGATTGGATAGCCTTCTTCATATTGGCCATAGTAGATAATTATTGATTCCTCCAATATCAACGTCTAAGATACACTCATTTTATCGTATTATAAATAATCTTTTTGGAAGTTTCTTTAGTGACATTTTCTGGTTTTCATTTTTTCCAGCGTGTTTGCAAATGGGATACTCAGGAGAAGATATTTATTGAAGTTGAAGGGATACTCGGAGACAGATTAGGGTTTCCTAATACCACGCATGTTTGATGAGTCGATGACCATATACCCATATATTTATCAAACTTATTCGAAGTATAAGATCTCGTTTATCACTTTGGAGACAGATTAGGGTTTCCTAATACCACGCATGTTTGATGAGTCGATGACCATATACCCATATATTTATCAAACTTATTCAAAGTGTAAGATCTCGTTTTACTTTATCAATAAAGCTTGTCTCATCTTTATTTCATTTTAGAGGCCAGTTATCCCAAATGTGCAGCCTTTCCATTGCAATAGCTTATCTACTTTGGGCTCTTGAAACATTATTTGTGTGTGCTTAGAAGTTGCTGATGGAATGTATATTTTATTGGGGTTTTGCAAAGACTATATCATCTTTAGATCAGGTTATGAATATTTTTTGGAAACCAGTAGACTCAACATGGCTGCACGGTATTGCAAGGTACATTTCTACTTTGATGTAGATTTTAATTAGATGAACAAAATATACTAGAATTCATTCAAATTCTGTCAATACACAAATGATTATGCAAATTCATTTAATTTTTATTCTCAAAGTTTAGTGATTTTTTTCAGCTAAAGTTATCAATCAGAAGGTTCTGAAGTTTTGGTTTATGGTAAATAATTTAATTAATTATTTAAGAAAGCACTTAATTCATATTCTTAATCCACACTTCAACTGCGACATCATTTGAAGCCAAGACTATATTAATGGCATTCATTTGATCACTTTTTGCTGCCAATTGTTGTACTTGCTGCATTATGAGTGATTTACCTAATGAGCAATTCTCGTCAGAGATTCGATTGCCTGATACCAGTTGTAGGGAAGATGATTTATTTGATTTGATCAGATGATAGTACTTCTCTGTAGCTCTCCACCATGTAGAAACAGAAGGTTGAGCCTTAGATTTTGAAGACGATAAGGAGGCAACAAAATCAGATATTATGGCCTTTTGGAATGGCTTGAATTATCTATACCAGATGAGATTAACCGTGATCTTGCCAATAAGAAGTGGGCCTTTGTTGTATTTCAAAAGCATAGGATCTTGATTTTCGAATATTGTTGTTGCAGAAGCAAAATCGATCAATAAAAATGCAGATATCAAGATCATATTGATGGATAAACTGGTTGCTTTTTTCAATTGGGATTTCATACGAACAGAAAAGCGGTAGAAAAAAAGTAGAATTCCTTTGTTTTCATGAGGATTTCATGGTGGAGATGCAGATTTCAGGCTGTTCCGGTTCTTTATACAGGGACTGAATCAGAATAGAGGCCGGTGAACAATGCAAGAAGTATTATTAAGAAAGAAAAATTTCTAGAATTTAAAATTACCTTGAACATCAATATATGTTGAACATAAAGTGTGTTGAGTCATTAATTTATTCCACTTGCCAATTTTCTTGAGCAATTTTTGAGAATTAGTTGCATTTGAATTTTTTGTTGAAAGTTTATGAACATTTAAACCAGCACCTGACTCCGTGCATATTGTTCCATTATATTTTTTAGTTCGTGGAATCAACGACGATAGTGACGTGATCTGCTGGGTAAGATTTTGGAAACAAATTCGTTTAGCCAGGATAATTGCTTCTTTGGTTGTTCTGGTGATTTTTATTTTTTACACTTGTTTCAGAGTTTGTTAAAGTGGTCATCTCTCAATGTTTTTTTTTATGTTTCTACGTTTAAAAATTTAGTGCCCATCATTTAGAAGATGAATTCTGTGTATTTTTGAATTAGTAATTGACGAAAGGATTTTCAATTCATGGGTTCTTAATGGTTGTTTTTTGTTACATTTTTAGATGATGAAAGATAATATAGGAATTCTCGTTAGGTGAGATTTAAGTATATCAATAGAAATATAGCATACTGACTGCTGTTTGTTTGGTTCACATCATGTTTAAGGTTTTGATTCTTCTATATGGTTTGATTATTAGAATACAATACATATCAGAACTTGCATATTAAAAAAAATAAAATAAAATCAAACAGGACTTGTAAATCCTTTAGTTAAGCATTAGATATTTAATTCCGATTTTTTGTGTAGGGTAAGAAAAGAAAGGACAGTCTGTATTGCCCTTGCTGATGACACTTGTGATGAGCCAAAGATTTTGATGAATAAGGTTGTGAGAAACAACCTCAGGGTTAGGCTAAGAGATGTGGTTTATGTTCTGTTCATCAATGTGCCCATGTCAAGTATGGGAAGCGTGTACACATTCTTTCCATGGAAGATACCATTGAAGGGGTTTCTGAAATCGGTTTAACACTTACCTAAACGTAAGTTTCTAAAGCATTTAAACTTGTGTGACTTGTCGGAGTCGTTTAATCATTTCTGCTGTTTCCTCTTTGATACTATAGATCTTCGTCATTTTGTGGTGAATCTAAATTTGACACGTTTTTTCTTGTTTATTGTTCAACTCTATGTGCGTCTATAAATCTTTAATGAATTCAGTCCATGAGTTTTTAATGAATTCAGTCTATGTAGAGTAGAATTGTAACATAATTTTTTTTCAATCACGTAAGTGTGTCTAGAAACGGTTATTAGAGTTTTGGATGCATCAAATTCATGTTATTTTACATGTATAAATTGTTTTATAATTGTAAGTTTCTTGTATAGGTCAAACTTGATTTCTCTTGTTTGCTAGCACTACTAATAGCTCCATCTTAAGTCGTCTAATGTTGTGGACAAATACTTGTGATATTTATTATCTCACTCTGATCGTGTCATGTTGTTTATCTGATCATACATAGCATGTTATAAGACCAAGAGAAGGAATCAATGAATGGCTACACTAGCTTCCTGTTTCTGTCCACAAAAAGTTTTGTAACATTATCAGCCCGATTTATATTTATTCTTGAATAAAGTTGGCTAGAATTGAAAAGAAACTACATATGATATCCAAACCATGCTATGAATATACACCTTCCTACTTTTTTTTTTCCGATTTTTTTTAAACTTCGACTTCTTGCTGCCTCTTATCTTCTCTCTCTCGCGCGCGCGCGCGCACATATTGTGTATATAAACCCAAATTCTTGTATTTGTTTTAGATCATTTTGAATGTTGAATGTTTTGTGTGTAAATAATGCTCCTTGAACAGGAGCTTTTGACAAGGTGAGGTGACAAGTGCTCCTTTGTAGCACCTGTTTGGATGGTTTTTTTTTCAAATGTCTAATCGTGGATCGACGCATATACACTTTGTTTTTAACCCGTCATTGAGCCTATTTGTATAGCAAAACTCTTTATGTGAAACCTTATGCAAGGCTTAACCATAGAAATAGTGGAGTTGCTGGCATTATTAGATTGTTATCTTCTTCATCTAATTCTATTAAAAACAAAAAAAAAATCAACAATGGAACCCGTTAAAAATCGTGACCGGTTGAACCAGATGGTTTCTGAATTTTTCATCGATTCCTTTACATCTGGTTTTTATGATGCGATCGGACTGGATTTTGATCCAGTTCCCGATTTTCCCAGTCGAATTAAGTCGATCGGTCCGAATTTGAGAATATTGATGCATACCATACCTCCAAACTTTTATATTATGATACTCATGTTCCATTTAACAAAAAATTAATTATGTAAATGTTCAACGTAGAACGTAACACTCATGATGTCAAGGATAGACCGAAGCAATGAGATATATTTTATGGACACGGGGGAATTTTACGGTATCTAAAATTTTAAATTAAGCTCTATTTGGTATTGATTAAAAATTAGATCTTAATATGAATCAAGTTAACAATTAATTTTAATCACTTATTTCACGGCACCCATAAATTTTCAAGTATACACTCTATCAATTTTTATCAAAATTTATTAAAAAACTGATTTTAATATCCACTAGACAGGAGCAAAATGTGAAGTGACCATTTGGTAGGGGTGAGTATTTATTTCGGAACTATATTATACAAATATGCATTAGATATTTGAACACTAAATACTAAAATTATCTTGCATAAAATTTTACTTTTCATACGCTTCTTCTTCTTTCTTTTATAGCAAAACCTAATGGATAATTAACATTTAAATCTAAAATAATTTTATAAAATATTTTACAAAATCCATAACTTAAATGCAACCCAAATGGAAAAAAGTATATTTTTAGTCCAATCTTTTGTAAGAACCCAATATTCTTGTTGTTTTCAAAGTGGTCGATCATCGAAATCAAGATTTTCTCCTTGAAGATTATTGAAGATAATCTGGTTATAAATACTACATATATTTTTAGTATATATTGTTGTATAAATTTCCTTACGAGTTTATTTTTATTCAAATTTTATAGTTTATATTGTCTTTAATAGTTTATTATTTATTGTGCCCTTGTTAATTGATCTTGAGCATTGCACTGTATTTTTGTTTGTTGCATTATTTAATTGATTTTTATATTATTAGACTACAAGAATGATAATTGGTTTTAATTCAATTTTTAGTCGCAAATAATTTCATACTTTATTTTTTATAAATTATCAATATAAAGACTGCGGATTTCTGGACCCATCTTTAATCAAGGATTAATAAGCTTGACTAATATAATTTAGGTTTTTTTATAATAAAAAAATTATAATTTGGCTCCTATAATTTTCTCTGTAACTTCAACAAGTATTGCAAGAGTTAAGAAAAAAAAAAAAAAGAAAAAGAAAATGAGAAAAAGAAATCCCTGTTTTAATTGTCTTCCTTGTCTTTAACCCAAATCCGTTAACTTACTCAACATTTGCTTTCACTAGGCGAGAATCAAGAAGATTTTCTTGCAAAATATAAACTTTCCCAATCCTCTTGGACATTCCTATACAAGGATCCAAAGGCAAATATTTAATATATTTTCGTATTTTGTACCAAAATTATTTTTAAAAAAAAGATTTATTGAATTACAAATTCCTTAATGGTGCGTTTGATGACGAGCATGAAATTTATATGGAAAGAAAATAAATTCTAAACAATTCAATATCCTAGAACTTATTTGTATATAAATTATTAATTAAATGTATTTGATTAATTTAGTTTTCAACCTAAAAAAACATTATACTTGTCCGTTTTCTACTGGTGGGTTGATGAGAGAGAGTGCATAGATAAGAGAGAGAAATGGTGAATTCCTTGAAAAATATAATCCTATTCCCCTAAAAAAAAAAAAAAAATTTCCTTAATTTTGAGGAAATTATACATGACCAAAAGTAGGAAAATATTTTTTATGGAAAAAAATGTCAATCAAACAGTACAAAAGTAAGAATTTGGATGGAAAAATATTGGCAATCAAATATACCCTAAAAGATTAAGTTGTGATGCCATTAGAAGTTCAATCGTCAAATTATTATTATTATTTTTTTGGATTTTTTATAGAGAACTTTTTATCGTCTAATGAAATGTGTCATCAGAGTTGGACTTCATCAAGAAAATTTAAATAATCATAAATTATCTACAAGATAACACTATTTGCGTGCAATAAAAAAAGTATTTATTCAATCATAAGATTTTCAAAGTATTTATCCTCTCATGAGATCATAAACCATTAATCATGTCAAATTCATTAACAAACAAAGATTCCTACTACCCAATAAATTAATAAAATTTTTATTGCATAATTTCTTTTTGTTCAAAAAATAATTAAATTTAATCCTCTACATTTTTTTTTATTTTGGCTCATGTCTTTGGAGCAAAAATATCCTGTTCCCTCTTTTTTGCTAGAAATACATTTTTTGTCGTGAAAATCTTTATTATTTGTCGTGCATTCTAAAATATTACAACTTTTATGTCACCTTATTTTTTTAGTACTTATTTTTTCCACCACAATATTTGCACAAAAGCTAAACACACTGTTACAAAAGAAGTTAAGACAATATTCAAAGAATGTTGCATAATATAATAAAAGCAACGGACGAAAAACGTCGCAAAAACTTAACAACAACTTGCATTTGATGCCTTTTGCAATGTGCATTGCGGGTTATCGTATCATTTTACTCTACGACAACATCAGAGCACACAACATACGGGTGAACACCGTTAAAGATCTATGTCAACATTCTTTGTCTGTTACAAAAATTAATTTTTCTTGTAGCGATTTTGTCCTTCATCTATAAAATTTTTACAAAAAATTCCTCGTCGCAAAAAGTAAACCATATTGCACCACACACACTTTATTGCAAAAAATAAAAGTTTGCTACTATAAGTTTCTCACCAAAAAATATTTTAGCACCTTGCTTTCCTCATATTTTTGGCGTCAATCTTTATTATTTGCAGCGCCTTATCACATTTCACGACAATTTTTTATGTTTTCTTATTTTTTTATACTTATTTTTTCACCACAATCCTAGCGACAAACTTTAAAAATGTGTCGCGATAAATAACTTATTGAAATAACTTTTTATATGTCGCGAAAACACAATTTGTTATAGTGAGTAGGACTGACCGAACCGAATCAAGGTTTATAAGACCAAGCTCAATAAGAATGAAGAAGTGAATAAATACAAGTCCATTTGGTAGCAAAATGGTACACTCAAGAACAATGGATGGATTACACTGAAGTTTTTGCACGTGTAGCTCGGTTAGGTACAATTCGACTGGTGATTTCTCTTGCAATTTTGAAGGACTGGACGATCCATCAACTAGACGTGAAATCTTTCTTTGCTTGGTGTTTTAAGTAAAGAAGTTTTTGCTAAACAGCCTCCTGATGTGAACCAAAGGGCAATGAGCCAAAAGTGTAGAAGTTGAAAAGGGTTTTCTATGGACTTAAACAACCTCCATGACCTTGGTACAGTTGTGTAGAGTCCTATATTGTGACACAATGACTTGGAAAGGTGGCCATAAGAATATAAATTGCTCAAGAATGATGATTTGATCAATTGATAGATTTTGGGATAGAAATCCTTGGAGATCCTTCGAGCTTACATTAATTAAAAAGCTTGGGATGTTGGTGCTAAAATTAAAATGTTTGGTACCTGGCAGCACATTTTTGAAAGATTTGAAGCCTGTACTGCAAATTTCCTTAACTTTAATAATGACGAATATATACTCAATTATTTTTCATAATCAGAAATATTTAATAAGATACTAAGAATAAATATACATTGATGCCATTGAATTCTTAACTAAAACAAGAATCATGTTACAAAAATAAAAGGATCACAAGAGATTCTCAATTATATTTATGGAATTTAGGAATTTCTATTATATTTCTTTGATAACACATAATCAAATGATGGATTACATCAACCCATAGTCCCCAACAAATTCACCACAGTATAAATATAGGCATTTCTGCTTGTTCAAGAAGGTGCAAAACAATTTTTAAGGAAAATGGCTACTATGAAGAACATCTCAGTTCTCCTTGTCCTCTTCTTAGTTCTTTGCATGGGTTTGTCATGTCTTTATTATTTAGATTTAGGGTTTAGTTTTATTATAGTGCAAACTACTCAATTTTATTTATGATCGATTGCAGGTTGCAAGGATGTAGTTGGAGAAAGATGTTGTAAAAATTTCCCTAGTATGGGTAAGTGCATAAAAGGGCGTGATGACAGTCCTGAATTGAATGGAAAATGCTGGTCCTTTTGTACCCAAGAGTGTAGAGGAGGCTTCTGCAAACAAGTTGGAAATGACCACGTTTGCCATTGTTATTGCTAATTGTTTGTTTGAAATGAAATAAATAAATAAAATTATTTTTTTAAGTTTTCTACTACTTTTTTTGACATCCGTACATTTCATGTCACTTTTCTTTGAGCATCCCAGAACTAAATAATACTTATTTGACAGAGAAATAAAACATGTCTTGATTACATGATTCTTTTGTTTCTATTTCTCAATTGCATTTAAAATATGCAACAAGACTTTAAATCCCTAGGTTGCTGCAAGTGGACAAGTTGTAACGCATGCAATATGTTGCGAATATGTTCAGTGGCGGAGCCACACGTGAAATTTGAGTGCAAAAATTAAGTTGAGTTTTTTTTAGAAAAATAACAATAATGAAAATATTTCAATACATTACTACAATCTTTGTCCACGCGTTTTCATTTTTGCGGGGATATTAATTGATTTTATGAGAGAAAAGCTGTGTACAGTACACTAAAAATTAAGTTAGGAAGAAAGAAAATTTAAATTTTGAGAGAAACATTAAAAACTTTAAAAAATAGAAATCTGTGGGGTTTGTGGCCCCACATGATCCAGGCGCCCCCGTCTCTCAAATGTCTTTAAATCATTTTGCAACTAATAATGTTATTCATCACTGTTGATGATATATTTTAGATGATATTAATTGATTTAGCATCTTAAGTATAGAATATAAGATGTCAAATCAATTAATACCTCATCACTAATAATCAGTAAATATTGCTCATGAATGGTAATACTTAATGAAAATAAAAGAACACAAAAATAATAATAGGAATTTAAACTTAAAAACAAAGGTGGGAAATAATTAGTAATGATCTCACATATCATAAATAAGCAACGTTACCCTCTATAGCAAGTTCTTGAAGAATGGTCTCAGCCGTTGTTCCTCAAAACCATTCAATCATCCGGATTTTCAATATTCATATTAGACCCACAACACTGATACCACAACACTGACACCACAACAAGTTCCAGACTACTTTAGAATGGCTCGACCACATGGTTGAGCTCAGACGTCTCTACCCAAGCACGATAAAGGTGTTGGCTTGGGAAGTCGTCATCTAAGCTCAAATAGGGTTGTCGAGCTTGAGCATCCTTGCCTGAGCACGACCACTTTACTCAAGTTTGGACATCTCTCGTCCGAACTTATTCGACATGTCATGTGGCGTGCTGCCATAACATCTCTTCCCCACCTTATCAACTTGATCAAGCTTGGCTACCCACTTCCACTTAGCTTGTCTAGTCACCAATCGCCAATTAAAGTGGTATAACTCAGACTCACCTAAACTCAAAATACAAATCAAAGTGATGAGCCTTGTCCTAGACTAAGCTCAGAGCAAATCAAAATGGTAAGACAACCTCGTCAAACACATCCAATAAATTTGGTAGGGACCTAAATTTTCCAAACGCCTATTCACACCCAAGCTTTTTAATTTTTAAATTTAATTTTATTTTCAATATAGTAATTACTAATTTTATATGTTTGGTAGGTTTTATTTTAATTGTTAAATGATTGATTAAAAATTTAAATAATATTAAAATAAGGAAACACTTTCTTACACCTAAGCCTCGCCTAATCCGAAATTTTGCCTCCATGCCCGATCACACTTTATGTTTTTAGAAAACCGATATTTGGAGTTTGTTTTTTACACATCGACTCTTTAAAATAAATAATATTTTGTGTTTAGAAATTATCTTGGAGATACTCTAACATTTCACTTTCACTTGAGCAAAAAATTAGAGTTGGTCCAACGTGGGCTTTTGAGGTGGGCTAAATCTTTTTAAGTTTAATTTTATGAAATAAAAAAAATGAAGTAAAATTTAGAGGAAATTACACTAAAAACAAGTCAACCTTTTTAAATTTCAAACGTACTATCTTCTTCTTTTTTGGGAGAATTGTAGCAAGGTAGCAAACCTTTCATTTAGTAGCAAATTTGACCTGAACATTTCATTTGTGTTACCGTAAATACCAAACTTTTGAAAAATTCGCAACTCAAGTCCAAAATAACGTTTCTCTTTAGTTTGACCCCATAAATCGTTTGACCTCAAAAATTAATAATTTTTACCAAATAAGACAATGACATTTTAGACATAACGCATTTTTTCTATTAAATCAAATATTAAAAAAAAATCAAAAATCAAAACCACAATCCCCACCCCATCTCCTTCTTCACCAAACTCCTCTCCCAAAACAAAATCCAAAACCCACCTAGCTCTTGACCACCACCGCCATCGCCGGCAACATTGATGGTGGCACAATGGTGGTGATAGTGATGCAAATTGTGGTGATAGTGTAGGGGTTGTCATTAATGGCTTTCAAGTGGGTAGTTTTTGGAGATAGGAGGTGATGGCGGTGATATGAAGGCTTGATTTTGAGCATGGTGGATGTGTATAGGTGCGGTGATGGTGTTACAATAAATATTATAAGAGGTGGTGCCGATGATAGTGGTGTAACAATAAATGTTACCCATGAAAACAAACAGCAAGATATGTGTAAAATACCATGTTATAAGTGATGGTGGTGGGGGTGGTGAAATGCTTGTAATATAATCAAAATTTATTAATTTTTTTAAAAGTATTTTAAGAATAAAAAAAGTAATGGAATTTGTAAATTTTTTAAGGGTATTTGTGTATTGTTTCAATTTTTTGCATTTTCACGTTTCATCGTGGAAATAGTCATTTTTCATACATTTACTTAATAAAATACAAGTATACCCTCTTATTTCAATAAAATAAAGTGAAAAGAAAACAAAAATAAAGAATAACTTGCAACCATACTACCAAATTTTTCAATAAAATACAAATAAATCTCAAATAAATAATTAAAAAATAAAAAATAAAAATTATCCACTTTATCTCCACTTTCACTCACCGAAAACTCCACCCAACAGCCCCTTAGCCATCGAAAACCAACACCACCACCACCACCACCATATAGCCTTTCATAAGGAGCACAGCTCCAGCACCATCACTCACTTTGGCTAGAATTTCCTGCAATGCAGCCTGCCTGAGAGGTTATTGCGTGAAAGTTTAAAATTCCCAAGTACGACTTTGACACATCACTCTTATTTACCAGGAGTGGTTGTTCCATCTTTTTTGAAAACATGCTTCAGCTTTCCAACGTCTGTAATTGAGGCATTTGGTCGAATTTCATCATCAACAGATATCGTAACTGGCTTCTCATCTCCAGTTTTGGGGTCAACAATCTTTTTCAACAAAAATATAAATCAGTGGAAAAGAAAGGACAATTCAAAGGTGAACGAGTTTAGAATAGTTAATCAAAATTTTCATACCTTAGTTTTCACTAGTATGATTTCATCTTTAATTTAACAAATGCAGTCGCAGCAGCCGCCTTTCTATGTGACTCAACTTGAGTAGACAATTAGAAGACACTAATTGCAGTGAAAACTTAAATCAATCACCAAAGTGAAATATGATTCAACACACAACAGCCTGATCTTCCTGCTGCCTTGTGACACCAAAACGACCGGTGAGCGAAAGTGGAGAGGAAGGGGATGATTTTTTATTTTTTAATTATTTATTTGGGATTTATTTGTATTTTATTGAAAAATTTGGTAGTATGGTTGCAATTTATTCTTTATTTTTCTTTTCTTTTTATTTTATTTAAATAGGAGGGTATAATTGTCATTTTATTGAGAAAATGTTTGAAATGACGATTTCCACAATGAAACGTGGAAATATGTGTGAAAATGCAAAAAATTGAAACGTTGGAACATTTTGCACACTGAACTTCAAACGTAGGGATATTTTGTGCTAATAACTCATATCTGATGCCATTTGTTAAGACTTTTATTTAGAAAGATTTATGTTACAAATAATGTTTAATAAAAATTAGAGTTACCTGCTAAATAAAGCCTTGCGAATAGAAAAACATAATAACTTAATCAAGGAATAATTGCAGCAGAGGCCCAAACCATTCAAATAGTTGCAGAATTTCCCCGGACCTTTCATTCGTTGCAACCATCACCCCTAATATTTCGAAACGTTGTGACTGAAGCCCCAATGAACGGATTCTATCCAAATGTATATTAGTTGACTAAAAAGTTGATTTTGACTACATTTTTTATATTTTTTTGTAAATGACATAATGGTAACTTTCGATTTACTACATTAAAATAAGCTAAAATCAAATTAGAGAAATAAAAAAGAAAAATAGAAACTGTAGATCTTCATCTTCCCCACTCCCACCCTAAATTATCTATCATCTTTTTCATCTACCCCACCCCCACCCCCACCCCCGAAAGGAAATAAGAAATAGAAAAGGGGGAGAAATGGTGAAGAAGAAAAGAATGTCTATACATATAGAAACACATAAAGGTTTTATCTATAGGTGTATGGATCTTCATCTTCTTACATATACATATACCTATAGATTTACTCCTTTTCCCCAAAGCGGGAGAGAAAGCAATGCAAATTCTTAACTCTGTTGTAACTTCTTACGCGCGTGCACACACACACACACCTATAGATACAACATTTATGTATTTCTATATATATAGACATTATTCTCTTCTTTACCATTTCTTCGCCCTTTTCTATTTCTCCTTTCCTTTTGGGCGTGGGGTAGGTGAAAAAGATGATAGATAATTTAGTTTTAACTATCGGGAGTAGGGGTGTGGGTGGTGAAAAAGGTGAAAAAGATGATAGATAATTTGCGGATGAAGATCTATAGTTTTTCTTTTCTTTTTTGTTTATCTAATTTGGTTTTAACTTATTTTAATGTAGTAAATTGAAAGTTACCATCATACCCTTTACAAAAATATAAAAAATGTGGTCAAACTCAATTTCTTAGTCAACTACCAGACATTTGGATGGAATCCGTCCATTGGGGTTTAAGCCCCAACGTTTCGAAAGGTTAGGAGGACGGTTGCAACGAATGATATGTCAGGAAAAGTCTGCAACTATTTGAAATGTTTGGAGCCTCTGTTGCAAATATCCCTTTAATAAATGGATTTACATTAGGTATATAATCAAATTATCTTTAGATTTTTAGTTACAAAAGACATAAGGAAATCACCACAATATAAATTGTTAGGAAAAATAAAAAAAGGAAATTATAAATATTATTGAAATTATATAAATAAAATAATAAATAGAAACATTACAATAAAGAGAGTAACAACAAAATTAGAGAAAATTGTTGTTGAGATAGTAACGGTATTGAAAGGAATCGATACCTGTGCTGCATACAGCTTCCTTAAAACAAATTCGTCCACATTGTGATGCAAGAGAACTATTAACATTTGTCTCCCAAGATACAATAGTTCAAAGTAGTTGACTAGCATCTCGTCACTCATTTAGATGAACTAAGAATGCTCCCAATTCTATCACCAAATTAGAACAAAAAATTAAACTTTCTAAGTTACTAAAAATTAAACTCTTGAAACAAAGAGAAGAGAGAAAATTAGAGTGAAATTTTTTGTTTTGTTTTTGTTTTTGTTTTTGTTTTTGTTTTTTTTGGTAGAAGAAGGAGGAAAACACCTCCTTATATAGTACTAGGATGATGAAGGTTTCAAATTCTTAATTAATTTTGTATTTAACACAAATAATGTTACAATATCCAGAAATGAATTTATAACCACAAATTAATTATGGAATTGAATCAATTAAAATACGAATTAACTATAGAATTTACTAAATTTGAAACCTATGAATTGTTGTTACAATTTCATTTAATTTGAATAAATTTCTTTAATATATTAATTTAATATATTATTTTCCAATAATCCTCCATATGGATGAAAAGAACAACAATGACAGACAGACATGGTGATAGAATTTAGCGGTCGGACCTACATAAGATAGAACCTTCCCTTGCGTAAATATGTTTACTTTACTAACTGATTAGTAGATGTGGTGTCCTTGCACTATTTTACCATTTGTTTAAATGATGACACACTTTACATGTGTTTCCTCCTAACACAATTCCTTTAGAAGCGGCCCCACTTCTCTCTCACATAAGTGAATTCTTATTACAAGTAACCCGTATTACTTTGCTCGATTTTCGACAAATAAGAATCATTAAAAGTTTATTGCTTATCCTTCATCTTTACAGGTATTATTGTTACATCATAGAAATGGACATGAAATTATATCCCCATAATGATACAATTAAGTCTTTACAATTAGATTGTTCATTTGAACCTAAATCTTAGGATCTCCAGTCAACTAGGTTGAGTTGTATTAACTTATTCGTTCAAGGGTTTAAGTCACATTCCTTTCAATAATTTTCCAACCAACGCTTTATTTAACCATTTGGTTAGCGAATCCTCAATGTTATCCTTTGAACTTACATCGTCAATTGCGATAACTCCAGTTGAGAGTAGTTTCCTTAGGGTATTATGTCTACGACGTATATGTTTAGACTTACCATTATCCATGTTATTTTACGTCCTTTCAATCGCCGATTGACTATCAGAGTGTATGCAAATTAGTAGCACAGGGTTAGATAATCTCGAAATATTATCTAAGAAGTTACGTAACCACTCAACCTCTTCACCACATTTATCAAGAGCTATTTTATGATAAATCTGACTATAACTATTTGTTTAGATGATTTTCATAATATAGCTGCACCTCTCAAAGTGAACACAAATTCACCAGTAGACTTTGAGTCTTTTATACTAGATATCCAATTAGCATCTCTATATCCTTCAATGATTGCATGATATATGGTATAGTGCAGTCCATAGATACAAATATATCTTAAATACCTTAGTACCTAATAAATGTATTTTGTACACTTATCTAAGTCATTAAATTAGAGTATTTGCTAGTGATTTGGATGAGTTATAATTTAATTTTGTGTTAATCATGTTTTTTAGGTTGAACTCAATGTAAATTGGTGAATTTGGAAGAAATGAACGAAAAACGTGCAAAACGGATGAAATCCAAAGGTTGGGGACCAAAGTGTAAAAATCTAATATTTGATTCAGACCACAAAACGATGATTAGAGATCATATATGATCAATTGGATGTAATTGGAGGTCAAATGAGTGAAATATAGTGGAAGTATTTTTACAAATCAATTTCCAGCCGAAGAAGTTATGCTACGAATTTTTAGCCTCAACTTGAGACCCATTTTTCAGATAGCAAGTGTTCAAATTAGAAATAATGTATATCTAGAATAATTGTATTTCTTTGAATTATCTTTCCAATACATTTTAACTTATCTCAATTGAATATCTGTAGAGAAAGTTATTGCCGAAATACTGAGAGCTGCTTAGGGAAGAACCGAAACGAACATGTTCGTGCTGTACCCTATGTTCCCCAACCCGAGAGCCATTTTCCTCATTGGCGTGGGCGCATTGGTTATGCATGTGCATGCGCAGGTGATTTCTGGGCCTAAACGGCCCAACTTTTTAATTTGATCTAAATTGTTGTGGAAATCAAATTCCACCTATTATCTAACCTACAAGAGCGGCGAGAACGGAACAGAACAGAACAGAACATATCAAAACCTTATTTTTCACCTAATAAAGAGGCTAGCACAAGATTCAAAGGCAATTAACACAAGATATTGAAAATTCAAAGTCCCGGTTCAATATTGACAAAGAAAAAATTGATTTTTCACTTTTCATTCATTGTTTTCAATTCCGGGTGTTTTTTTTTCCAAATCTTTTTGTGTAATTTACGTAACAACATGTTAGGCTAATTCTTTTAATGTATTTGATGAAGATAAAATCTTTTATTATTTATTTTTAACATAAGACAAGTAGTTGTTAAATTCTTGTTTTTTTTATTAACCTTGTATGCATAATTTTATTTTTGATTACTTGATCACCAATTAAATATATAGTTGCTTATTGTAGTGCTGAGAGGCTCACTATAAGTCTACAACACTACTTGATTAACATACGTGTAATAGATATTAGGAATAATTTTTATCACGTGTGGATTATTTGAGATAATCATGAAATTGAATGCGTTCTATTCATTTGAATTCGGACTAAGAATTGATTCTGGTCATGATTAGAATAGATTTAATTTGTCTTGAAAAAGAGAATTAATTATAATAGAATTATCAATTGTCAAGAATGTATAAATGATACTAGCTACATAATTGAGAA
>CAIGRP010104002.1:0-27437 GCA_903798385.1 Fraxinus cuspidata | reverse complement strand
TTACATAAAATTTGTATTCAACTATCAATTGCTTTTAATTTAGTAATTCACACTTGCATCGTAGTTGATTTAATTCTACTTAATATTATCGTTTCAGTTAAGGTCATAGTAAATAAAAATCAAATTAAATAAATCTCTGTGGGAACGATATTCGGACTCAAAAAAGTCCACTCTATTACTTGTTAACGAACCGTACACTTGCGGTAATTTTAATCCGAAATATATTTTCGCCTAACATGTTGCATTCACTAAGTAGCCAAGTAAATCAGATAGATTCTTACTAAGGAATGTTTAAATCGAAAGCTACCTATTCTAATGCATTATCTTTCATATAGTATTCTTCTTCATCTTCCTTGTTATGAGACGACTTCTTCTATTTGTGTGGAAGATTATTAGAATAAAAAGGTATGAAAAGATTAATATACGTGAATCAAAAAAGTCACCAATAAATGCAAAAGTTATGACCTTTTGCTATGATGCAAAATAAACTATTAGATCATGATCAAATCTAAAAATGTGCGATCTAATTGTTAAAATAAATTGTGTCAAAAAATGCGACCATTGAAAAAAGATATATTGAAATTTATAAATTGGATCCTCATAATTCCATTTTTTTTCACTCCCTATCAGTTTAATTTAATTGATTTCTAATTCCTTCCTTTCTCCAAATTATATAAAAATAATCTTCAAATCATTTCAAATTGTGTTTGATATCATCAGATATAGAAGAGTACAATCAAACTTGTGTTCATTCGAGAAAATTAATATTGTACTATATTAATTTTGAAAATTAGACGTTCATTTGATTCTATTAGCACTAGTACATGGACAAAATATATCTTAACAAGATTCGCAATTGCATACTTCGCTTCATTTCATCTTCCTTTAAATTCTATGTTTCATTAAGTCATGATTTGATCACATTTTCATGCACATGTCTTGATTTTGGTAATTAAAACTACATATGGTATTTTGCACGTAAAATGCTAGTTATCAAATATAAATTATGCACCAAATATCGGACATATTAACCTAGAAGGTATTTTAATAAAAAGGTACTGCAATTTTCACTTATAATTGCATAATTATTTGGCATAAGATAAATTTCATTTGAAAAAAAAGAAAAAGAAAAAAGACAAGTTCAAAAAAAATTCCCTAAAATATTCGTGGTAACATTTTAATGCGACCATTAAAATGGTTGACTTTTGAGTAAAATCTCGTTTTCTTGGTTAAAATAAATATAAGATGATTACTAGTGGACAACCAACAAGAACTTGCCACCACATGCTGTACGGACAAGGAGTTATTTGATGTGTGTGGTGATTGTGTAGTGGCGCGCCGCCGTACAAAGTGGTGGTGATATCTTGCGTTGGAGCCACAGCATTCCAAAAATATCTATTTTAAATGTGAACAAAACCTCACAATGTATGGCTAGACTTGCCTTTCGTGCCACGCAACTACTCATTGTACGCCCAACTTTTTAGTCAAAATTTTTTGGAGTTTGTATTCTAGTAAAACTTTATTGTGCTTGGACGTAATGGAGATTAACATGTGTATATAGATTAAAATTTGAAACTTGACTTTTAGGATTATATTTGGTAAATTACACTGACGGTCATTGAATTGTCAGCAAAATAACAATTGAGTTACTTAATTTTAATTTATCTCAATTAGGCCATTGAATTTTAATTTAGTTTTAAATCTCATCACTTTGTCACATTCCATTACATGTCCCTTAAACTACAAAAAATAACTAATTGAGACTTATAACGTAACTATTTACTACAATATCGTTACTTCGAAACCTAGAAACAAAAATAGTAATACGAGAGTCATGCCAATGTCTATACATTCAAAATGTTAAAAGAAATTATTTTAACACTTTATGACACATCATACTGGTAAGTAAGCTTGCCACTGAGGATTGCATAGAAGATTTGTAACGATATTACATGCTGTTAATTAAGTTTCATTGATTTGGGAGACAACATATGACAGAGGGGTTAAATTCAAAATTATATTAACGTTCGGTGACCCAATTGAAACAAATTAAGCCCCAGTTTTGGCTCTATTAAAAATAAATTTGGGGAAAACGTATTTTTGAAATAGTAATTTTTTTGAAGATATTAAGTTAAAAAATAAAGAAAAGTTTTAAGTTTATGTATAATATTAGTTTATTAGAAAAATGTGTAGTTAAAAATAAAAAGGGGAAAAATATATTTTTGAAATAATGGAGTCCAAACAAGGGCTTAATGATTTAATTGATATTTTTATTATTAAAGTTTAGAGAATATAAATTTGAGTTTTGCACCAATAATTCAAATTCAAGGGATAATTGCAGCAAAAGCCCTAAAACTTTCAAACACTAGCAGACTTTCCTCGAACCTTTGATTTGTTGCATAACTCATAATCTTTTCAAACGTTTCACAGAATGTCCTTTTGCAAGTGTTGTTGCCAGTGTCGTTAGAGTAAAATTGTACAAAACGTGGTGTTTTTGTGAGAAACACATATACTTGAATGCTGAGATAGTTATGAATAAGTACTAAAACCCATTGCATTTATCGATTTTGTGATTTCGTTGTATGGACCCAAATTTCTTCAATCGATTTCTCTTAGACTTGAAAAGAAAAGATTCTCAGAAGGGTTCTTTTTGTTAGTTACTGATGCAAATTTCATGAATGTTATGAAATGACTTGGTCCACAAGAGTTGCAAATATGTATTGTTTGCCGAATTTGACAGAAGTATTGGAATTACTGTGGGATGAGAATGTACCAATTGGAGTTGTAGTAACTAATACGGAAACATGTAAGATTTTGGAGAGTGTTAGTATCAACAATGAAGATGTGGAGGTTGGACATAAACCTATATTTGCAGTTGAGGTTATTGATCAGACGGTAGATAGTGATGATTTTTATGTGGTTAACGAATTTGAAAATGATCATTTGCATTATATATGATGGTGTGGATAATAGTGGACTTGGTGTATTTCATAATGTGGATGTAGTTTAGGCAGAGGTAAGTGCAAATGATCAACCTGTGGAGCGAGCATGTGAGAAGCCAACTTCTGACCTACCATGTTCTTTTGAAAATGCAGTAGTAGTAGAAGATACTCAAGATACAAAGTTTGAGCATCCAATAGTTGACAATGAAAAGGCTGGTTTTGCTGAACCATCAACATTTAAGAGTGCAACTTTTGATGAATCATCCATATTTGAGGGTGCAACATGAGTGGAAGATCATGGAAATACAAAGTTTGAACAGCCCATATAGCAATGTCAAAAAAGCTCAACGGCTCGATGGCATCGAGTTGAGGCCCATTGTAGGACGTCCGCTCAAGCTCGAACTAGCCCGGGCTCATCCCAGCCCGTGTCACGAGTCGAGCCGAGCTTTTTTTTTTTTAAGTTTAGATGTATTTTTTTATTATTTATAATATGTATAAATTGCATAAAATTTAAATATATTATAAAAAATTATAGATTTATAACAAATTTAAAAAAAAAAACGATCGACTCGGCCCGCTAAGGCTCGAGCCGAAAGTTTGGGCAGAACCTCATTTTTTTGGCCAAGCTTTTGCTCGGCTCGGGCCCGAAAAAGGTCAAACTTGTTTTACTTAAGCCAAGCCTGAGCTTTGAGTTTCAGCTCGTGCCTCGGCTCGACTCGACTCGGCTCAACTCGTTGACATGTCTAAGCCCACAATTGATCAATCACCCATATTTGACAGTGGTACAAGAATAGAAGATGCTGAAAATGTTGTGCCTTCTAATACACATGTTGACCCTTCTATTATAGAAGACATTAATATTGGCATTGGGTCTCCTGGTGATGTGTCAAAAGTGGAAGAGGATAATGAGATTGGTCTAGAACATTTTTCAGATTATGAATACGAACATGAGGATATGGAAGATGATAACTAATATGAAGATACATTTTTTAGATTGGGCAAGGGATTTGATTTAGGCGTGGGGAATGCGGGCAATGACCAACCTTGTAAGCATAATGAAAATGCAAAGAGCAGGGATACGGACTAGGGGACACAGATGACCTGAGAAGCATTTCAAATGGTGATGAAGCGGGTGGCACAACTAACAATAGAAATGACGTTCGGTTCAACCTTGCAACTAACGTGGAAGGCCCCAAATTCAAGATTGGTACGTGAATTGCAGAATGTTTAAAATTTTAGTATTACGAACAACGTTTTGTAAAAGGTTTAGGGTTTCTTCTACTTATTTTTAATATGTGTAGGGCCTGTTATGCATTTCATAATAATATGTTTAAAATGTTCTCATTTGCTTTATAGATATGAAGTTTGAGAATACAAAAATTTTGAGATCAGTTATTATGCAATTCTCTATGAAGAATGTAAGAGAACATAGATATGTGAAGAACGAACCACATAGGATAAGAGTAAGTTGTCAAGAGAATTGTCCATGGTGATTGTATGCCTACAAACAGTCCGATGATAGCTTAAGAATCAACACTTTTAGAGATGAACATAGATGCACATTGGTCTGGCAAAATAATAAGGTCCATATAGGTTTTCTATCCAAGAAATACCTACGTAAGTTCAAGTCGGATCCTAATTTGTCCGTGAGTAGCTTCATGGAAACTGTGAAGCAAGATTGCATGTATGAAATATCTAAATATCAGTTTTATAGAATAAGGGCAAAATGTGCAGCAATTGTGAATAGACTTGTTGAGGAATAGTACAAGATTCTATGGGATTATGGTGAGGAGTTGAAAAGAACTAACCCTGGAACTACAGTATTGGTTGATGGAACACGATGTGTGTTTAAAAGAATGTATGTATGCTTAGAGGCTTGTAAAGAAGGTTTCAAGGCTGGTTGTAGGCCTATGATTTGATGTATGTTTTTTGAAGTGTGCACATGGGGGTCAATTATTGTCAGCAGTGGGGATTCATGGTGATAATTGTATGTTCCCAGTTGTTGTGGATGTAGAGAACAGAGCCAATTGGACTTAGTTCATAAAACTTTTGGTATTTGGCATAGGAATGTGGGGATTGATGGTGATAATTGTATGTTCCTAGTTGCTTGGACAGTTGTAGATGCAGAGAACAGAGCTAATTGGACTTGGTTCATAAAACTTTTGGTATTTGACATAGGAATGTGTAATATTAGGGCTTACATTTTTTACAAGCAAAAATGATTGGTTGAAGCCCTGAATCAGTGCTGTGAAGATGCAGAGCACATGTGCTGTGCTCGACATTTATATAGCAATTTCACTCTCAAACATGGAAGCCTAACTTTGAAGAGTTTGTTCTAGGCTGCAGCCAAGTCTACTATTGTACCAGAATGGAATTCAGTTATGAATGAGATGAAGATGGTTAATGAAGAAGCTTTCAATTGGTTTAGTGAGAAGCCAGCAGCTCAATGGACAAGATCCTATTTTCAGGAACATGCTAAGTGCGATATCTTGTTGAATAACCTCTGTGAAGCCTTCAATGCATCCGTTGTAGTAGCTAGAGAGAAGTCTATAATCACAATGTTGGATAAGATTACGCATCGACAAATGACACGGATGAATGCAAAGAGAGAAGCATTTTAAAGGTGGGATTATGCATATGGTCCAAAAATTGTAGGGGTAATTGAGAAGTCTAAATTAGATGCCAGGTTCATGAGGGTAGATTACGTAGGTAATAAAAAATTTGAAGTTCGCAACACTTATGGTTTGAGGTGGAGTGTGGATTTGGTGAAGAAGGAATGTGCATGTAGGAAATGACAATTGAATGGAATTCCCTGTGCACATGCCATTTCTGGTACGCTATCAATGAAAATAGATATGTATGAATTTGTAAATGAATATTACAAGAAGGAGACATATCTAAGAGCATACGGTTATGTGATTCATCCAATGTCAGGCCTAAACTTTGGCCTGATTTGGGGAAAAATCCATTGAAGCCACCAGTGAAAAAGAAACAGGCAAGTAGACCTAAAAAGCTAAGGAAAAGATCTTAATCTGAACTACTAGCTAGCTGGAGTTAAAATGATAAGAACATGTATGAAAATGACATGTAAGAGGTGTGGAGAGGCAGGACACAACAAGAGAACATGCACTGCACAAATGCAGCCTCCTGAAGCACCACATATACAGAAGCATAAGGGAAAGAGAGTGTAGCCACCTCAACAGGAAACAACCCCCAAAAGAAAAATTCCAAAGCAGTGTAGTCTTGATGTCGTTGGAAACCGAACTTGTGCATATAAAATATGAACTTGGAATGTAATTGATGTTTTTGAATATGTAATTCTGGCATTTCATTTTGATTCTGATATATTGAATTTCATAATTTTATGTATGACAGCAATATATACACGCTTTGAGGTGCATATTAGTTTTTTTTGTAGATTAGCATATTAAATTTTTTTTTTTAATTCCCACTGAATTTCAACATGAATTCTTTAGTGCCCCTTCATTTGATTTATTGCTATATTTGATAGGAAGTATAGAAATAAAATTGTTGTTAATAAATGAGGTCATGATAATTTTGATTTACAATTTATTTTTTTAACTATTTGTACATTAAGCCCCTGTTTGAACGTATTTTCATTTTCATTCTTATTCTTCTACTCATTTTCAACCACACATTTTTCAGTAAAATAATATTTTACATCACATCAATAACTTTTTCTTATTTTTCAACCACATATTCACCATCATATCACAAAAAATGCATTCTCTTCTAAAAAATATGCATCAAACACATCATAATTAAACTTTTAATTCTTAAATTTCAACTTCACTAAAAATCAACATTGCAACTCGACTCATCATTGATCCTTCATCTCTATTTGCGAGGATCATGGCTCAATCCAAAAGTAGGATTTCTCTTAAGAAGCAACTTAAGATTGCAAAAACTTGTCGCGTAGTGAAATCAATTCATGAGTTATGTCCGTCATACTACTCATACCTTTAGCCCCCTATTTGGTGGGAATTAAATAATTTTTTTTAAGAGTTGATGTATGTGATTAAAAAGTTACGAAACTCAAAAATTATATGGTTAAAATTAATTATTTATCTTGATTTAAATTAAAATCTAAATTTTAATGGAATACGTCAATAGTAATAAAAAAGGAAGTGTTCTTTAGTGGATGGAAATTTCAGAGAGAAGATTAGAGTAGAAGCAACAGAAGTTGAAAGAAGAAGCCGCGTGGGACCCAATTGCTAAAGCATAGACCAACCAGGATGGTTCTACACATATTTCAAATCTTTATCTACCCTCTTATATATCCACCTCCGTTGCCTCTCCCCTTCATTTCTAATAAGCCTTTTCATATTCTGTTTCTATTCCAATTCTTCATATTAATATCCCAACTTGATTTAAACTTTGATTTCCCACAAGGCACCTGTTAATATCATTCTATTTGAGTTTTGGGATGGATTATTCTGCCATTCAGTTTCTTCTTCTTTTCTGTTCCTGGTAGATTCTTGAATTTGGGATTTTTGTTGTGTTTCTCATGAATCTAAAATCCGGGATTCGAAGTTTTATCAAGATTTTCAATTGGGTCTGTTATTTTTTTAATTAATTGGATTTCTTTTCTACTTCTTGAAATTGGTAATCCATCCCAAAGTCTCCATTTTTTGGTTTTAGTAGTTCTGGTTTCAACTTTCACAGAGAGAATTTTGTTTCGTTTACGTTTGATTTCACGATTTGCATAAAATGGAAGGAGGTAAGAAAAGTGGGAAATCAAAGATGGCTGTTGAAGAATCAAGTCAGATGGATTGGGGGAGAGATGAAAGCAAAGGATCTGATTCAAAGCATCATTGGAAGCCTGTTTTTAGTGAAGCTTCCATGACCAAAAGGCCCCTCAAGAAAATCAAAAGTCCCGAACGAAGACGATTCCCTTTGCAATCCTCTACTTCCTTACATCAGCAAACTCTGCAGGCTTCTTCGTCTCATCCCTCTGCTTCTTCTTGCAGTAGTAATACTCCAGTGTCATTTCCGCCTCCATCTTCGAGGCTTGTTTTTCCATTTGCCATTGATAATTCTCAACCTCAAGCAGTGACGAATTCAATATTTCTCCCTCCACACCGAAATCAGCAACAGCAAATGATCTCATTTGCGCCAGAGCAGCAGCAAAATTTTGGGTTCCCACCATATTTTGCAGGTGAAGTAGCAGCATCACAGCTTCAGCAGCAGCAGCAGCAATTGTTGCAGTACTGGAGTGATACATTGAATTTAAGTCCTAGAGGAAGGATGATGATGATGAACAGGTTGGGGCAGGATAGCAGGGCGTTGTTTAGGCCTCCGATTGCACCTCTTACTACTACGAAGCTTTACAGAGGAGTGAGGCAGAGACATTGGGGTAAGTGGGTAGCTGAGATTCGCCTTCCACGAAACCGAACTCGACTCTGGCTTGGCACGTTTGACACGGCTGAGGATGCCGCCTTGGCCTATGATCGCGAGGCCTTTAAGCTTAGAGGAGAGAATGCCAGGCTCAACTTTCCCGAACTCTTTCTTGGAAAAGATAGAGAACCGGAGACTGATCCTAGTTCAACGCCTTCATCCCCTTCAACATCCCGTGTTATTGTAGCATCAAGTGGGCAGATTTCTCAGACTCCACAAGTACTCGAAAACCTTAATTTGCCGCCTTTTGATGAATTGGCACAACCACCACCTGATGATGACAATAATCTTGATGAGAACTTGGGATTGCCATCGAGTGTAGTGACGGACAATGATCAAGTTGATCAATCCAATGTGGGAAGCTATAGTAGTTCACAGTCTAGTGAATTGGTATGGGGAGATATGGCTGAGGCTTGGTTCAATACCATACCAGCTGGTTGGGGTCCAGGAAGCCCAGTTTGGGATGATTTCGATACAAACAACAATCTTTTATTGCCTCCTAATCTTCCTTTTGCGAATGTCGAGCAACAGGACTCACATAATACTTATCCTCAGAACCAACAGGACACTAAGGGTTCATCTTCCTCTTCTTCATCTTCATGTCCCGTGAGACCTTTCTTTTGAAAAGATCAAGACTAAAATGATCGCTTAGAGGATGCATTAGGTTCAAATTCATCATCATTTCTCTCTAGAACACACGCCAACACGAATAGTCGTTCCCAGTTTCTCTTTTTTAGCACGAGAGCAGATGTTCTTAGACGATCCCCTTGGTTATTCCGCGCCCCCTTTCACCATCTGCTCATTCATATATATCTCTCTCTCACACACACACATATATTATGACCTTACCCACTGGTTGGACATTTTTCACAAAACAACCTGTGAGTGTCTTTGAAGAACTTTGCTGTTTTTTTCCATCCACTGCCGAAGCCTGCATATTTTTTGGCCTTTTGCAGTTGCTATCATTTCTTCTTCATGAATTTAGATCATTTTATTCTGCATAGCAATGTGGGGTGTCACGATATATATTTAGCATACACATCATCGGTCGAAGAGAAGGAGACGATTTTGTGATCCCCTTCGCAACGACTACATACACCATCAGATCTTATTTTTCTTGATCTGATTGTAGGGAAATTTCGCTGCTTTTGTAAATTTTGGTGTTTGTTACATTTTGTAGTTTTTGCTATTTCTCTGTCCCGTGGATTACTCTTGTACTTTTACTTATGGTTTCTTATTAGTACTGTTTGCAGTTTGCAATATTCTACCTGTTCAAAAATCCTTGTTATAATATCCAACAATATAAAACTTTAGAAAGGCCAATAATCACTTTTGAATACCGTCACTATAAGTTACAAATTACAATCGCAAAAGAGAATGTCGATCATGCAAATTCACATAAAAATTCTTCTTTTGCGTTTATCGAAAGTTGTCAACACAAGGAAATATACATGTGTAGATGAATCTTCTAAAAGAGTGCAAACAAAATCATCTTTCATTTTTGGGAAAATTTCATTTAATGGTCGTTCAACTTTCAGCAAAATCTCAATTTCGTTACTAAGCATTAATTTGTTTCAACTAGGTCATTAAACTTCCATTTAGTCTCAAATTTCACTACTTTATCACATTTTGCCACCTATTGTCTTCCATACAGAAAAAAAAAAAAAAAAACTTAGTTGACAATTATATCGTACTAATCTTGCATGTAATCACTACTTGGCACCTTAGAAAAGAAAATTTTATAATGAAAGTCGAGGTAATGTCTTTATTAAAATGCATATTTTTTGAATAGTTTTATGAAGTTGCATAGTAACAAGGTAGCATGGCTCGTAGCTATATGTGGAAGAAGGTAGCTTGGTTGTGAGCTAAGTTTAATGAAATTGGGAGATGATTGATTACATAGTAGTATAATTTAAAATTAAAGTTCAATTATCCAATGAAAATATAGTGAACCAATAGAGATTTTGCTGAAAGTTCATTGACCGCGAACAAAATTTATTACTTTCTAAATTCACCACCTAAGGGGAATTTTAAAGGTTAAATTCCAACCTTGAGGGTCCCGCCTTGTCTCGTCCCGCCTCTAGAGCACTGTGGAGGAGGAAAATCGCGGAATGTGCCTCAGCAGGTCAGAGTACAAGAGCTGTCATACTAGTACCTATAAAGAGTCCAATTTCAATCCTTGTAAGATGCAAAAATCGAACCCCCACACTACGTCTGTCAGCTCAACAAAGACTACTCCACTCCTGTCATTTACACCACTGAGCTATGACCCGGGGCACTAATGGGAATTTTAAATGAAATTGTACTTGGTTTGAGGTTGTTAACATAAAATTTCCACATAACTTGGAATATAGTTAACACCAAGATTAGAGTTGGAGAATATTGATAATACAATATCATAACTTCAATTTTATAAAAAATTACTTGTGATAGAATAAATTAAGAAGAATGCGCATGCTTTTCTTAAATTATTTATTTTTGATAATCATATGAGTATGTCTTTAAGTGCTAACAAAACGTGGGTGTGCAAAAAGTGGGGTCAGTAGCCGGCCCTTGAGATCACCCTTAATTTCTTTATTGCGCCGTCATGGGATCATGATTAAGAAAATGATATGTTTAAAAACTATTCAACTACTAAACAAATTGAAAATATCTAATGTTGTGGTTGGATAGCTATGGATAAAAAGTCATTGGTCCATACTTCTACCTAATCATGCCCGACTTTGATGTCATGGTGTGGCAATGTTGCTATTTTTCTTTCCCTAAATAATTCATTTCATACATTGTGGGAAATAAACAAGTTGAGATGTGCTGAACCATATTGACTCTCTCTTTTTTGACTATTTTTTTATTAAGACATTTCAAAACTTCAATTCTTGACATATCAGCATAATGTTTCGATAAGGTTGTACTCCGTGGGAACATAGATATTTTGAGTTTTAAAAGTTGTGAGAAATTTTACATTCGAGAATTTACTTTAAAAAAAAAAAAAAAATACCCCATGTAAATTTACTTTCGAATTCTGAAAATCATTACATGTAACTTTCATAATTTATATCGAGAAATTTGTCATAACCCATGTAAAACTTGCTAATGAAATGATGTAAATTACATTGAGAAATTTGTCGCGCAAAAATGATAAATATTAATGAAATAATTGAAATATTTTAAAGAAAATCGAATTAGACGCATTTTTTAAGATTCACATTTGATGCTTTCGATATCTATTTGGATCATTCAATATGTTTATGATGTAATTCTCGAAATATGTTTATGGTGTAGTTCTCGAAATGAGTTTCGAGATGACATAGGCAATTTGTGATTTCGACTAGCGTACGATTGTCGGAAATTTTTTAAAGTTCGCATGTTATTAAAATTTTCAAAATATTGTTTGGAACATTTGTTACAGTTAACGTTTCGTGTGCCATTAACGATACAGAAAATTAGGCCATAAGCATTTCGAAATGACATTAAGAATGTAACATTTTGACTTCGTTTGATATCCCGTAATGATTACGAAAATTGAGATAAAAACATAAAAAAATTAATTTTGGTAAAAAAAAAAAAAAAGAATTTGCCCAAAAGGTGGGGGGTCATGTGATCCTATGCCATCCATTGTGTCTTTTCCTGGTTGAATTGTTAAGAAGACGTAGCCTTTGTTAAGGTTGAATTAGATGAGGCAATGCCCGTGTATGAGGGCGCGTTTGTTGAGAAGTACTAGTATTGGCAGAATTGAGTGGAGACATAAGCGAGGCTTTGACATGACAAAACGTTGATAGAATCGTGACAAATGATTTGAAACATTGCATCTTCTAAATAAAAAACAATGAGGTATTACTTGTTTATAATGTACGCGTTGCGTGCACATTAAATGAGCAATGAAGAGCTGCGATTACAACTGGTTGAGGCCACACGCCTTAGCGTGTGCGTGAGTCACACATCAATCCTGACCTTCCATTCAAATTTGAAGATGTGCCTTTTAGCTTTGTACAGTTCAGATGGAATGTTCAGGTGAGCGTCTCAAATTAATCACCTTTGATCCAATGGCTACGATTCGTCCACTCCACCTATAAAAGAGGGTCCTTAGTCAATTTCTTGACTTTTTACCTTTGTTAAATTTGAAAATTTTCAAGCATAGTTGCATTTTCCAGCCATTGTCTACTGTTCTCCGTCGATTACTCAGTGTACCTCAGTTCAAACTTTAATTTTAGGTGAAGTTTGTGATATAGAAACTTATCTTCATCTTTCTAATCTCTTCTTGATCAAAGAACTTTCAATCTACTGACTTGAATTTCTACGTGGACGCGTGGCCAACATAATAATGGCTACCTCCCCTCCATGTAAGTATCACTTGTACACTTACAATATCCCATGAGGAGGCAAATGTCATCGATCGAGAAAAAAAAGTCTAACAACCTTTTATACCCCGACAGTCAAGCTAACGACAAGATGAGAGATAGAATGAATGCATGAGACTGGAGAGCGGAATTTGAATAGGATTAGAATACATTCATACCTTGAGTGTGAAATGAGCTCACTTATATAAAAAAATGAAAATGGGAAAATATGAGTCGTTGAACAGGACCGAAGCACAAGAACATGTTTAATTAAATAGGTCAAATCCAATTGACATAATTGAATTTTGAGTTGATCAATGTAGTACCCCTCCATTAAGCGCATGCATTTATACTTTATAGATATAACATAACATGTTCGTTAAGTTTAACTCTGAATGATGAACGAAAGAGTAACGTATGATAAAATTAATCAATTTGGGTAACACGTTTAGTTCAAGATACTAAGCACTAATATTTTAATTTCAAGAAATATTAGTTTATCAATCAAGCTAGAGCGCTGGGCATCATAAAATATATGAAATTTAAAACAATTAAATTGGACCTTTAAAATTATGCAGTCCAACATTATATATATAGTCTCCAATTTTTATTTTTTTTTTCGAACTTTTGAACTTGTCAAAGTTAAATTTTAATCACATGTTAATGTGATTCACAATTTTTATTAACTTTTACACCATACATTGTTGGAATTAATACTTCCACATAAGGGATTGGAGAAGAAACAAAATAATATAATAATAAAAAAATCAGAATAAAAGTTGAAGACTTAACACGTAATTGCTATTCTCAAATGATATTTGCTTCCTCTCAGATTGAATTTGATACTTAAAGGGGCTCTGACAAATGATTTGAAGGATTTGTCAAGCTTTGAAAAAGAATAAACACTTAGTGTAATTCTTTCAAAACTCAAGAACACAAAACTAGAATTTTGAATATGAAAGAAGAGAGTTTTTGATCTTTTCTCTTTTCGGAATGGAATATGATATCTCAAAATTTGTTTTTCAATAATTTTGTATTGATTACTAGACATCGACTTAAAGTTATCAATTAATACTACACGAAATGGTGCTAACCATGATGAAGAGTGACGATTTTCCATCCAAAAAGGTACCAGATTTAAGTTTGAAAAAAAATCAGCCAACGACTTGTTTTTAACTCTATGCAGCCGCATAGGTTGTTCAATGGCAGGGCGTACAAGCCATGCAAGCCAACATGCGACCGCATGCCTCTATTGTCTATGCAATCGCATAGGCCAAAGTTTTGGGCCTCAATTCCATTTTTTGTTCCACACACTTTTTATTGATTTTTGAACAACAATTTTAACAATTCCCCACTCGTTTAATATTCAATAAATTATCGTATTCAAAATATACAATATTTATGTATAGGATTAGATATCTTTCGAGGTGAATCTAACCATAGTGTAAATTAAAACAAAGTAAAGTCAAAATTAAAGGAAGCGTAAAAGTTTTGAACTAATTATTCCTTGTGTCAATGCCAGTAAAAACTCACACACAAGTATTACGTATTCTCAAGTTCCTCACTCTCACTTAGCGCTAATATGGTCTTGCACTTATCCTATTTAATTGACTCTTAAGAGAAAAACTACAACTCTCTATTGAGGAAGCACCACCTCGAAGTTCATCTAGATGAAATTCTTTCAGTATCTTTGTTACTTTTAGAGATACTTGTACATTGATACTAAATTTTATCAAGAACTTAAAGCTCAACCCTCATTTAAGTTACAACCAACATTATATTATTAGGATAAGGTTATCACAAATTTTATAATGTTGAAAATATTCACATATCGAATGACTTGTTACCCTTTCAACCCGTGAATTTACTTGTTAAGTAATGACATGTAGGGTAGTCATTATTGGTGAATATTTTATTTTAAGAGTTTCAACCCCATCTTATTCGAAGTATATATTACTAATTCTCTATTTAGAGATTTAGTTAAGGGATCCGCTAGATTTTCAATTGACTTAGCATAATTTATGGAAATTATTCAACTCTTTATTAATTTCCTTATGTAGTTAAGTTTTAAATTCATATATCTAGATTTTTCATTGTATGCCTTTCCTAATGTGCCTTGACTATCACACATGATAGTTATCGAAGATGTATTCTTCGATCCTAAATGTATCTCATAAAGAAGATCCTTAAACCATTCAGCTTCTTTCCAGGTATTTGATAATGCTACAAATTCAGATTGCATAGTTGAGTGTGTAATACATGTTTGTTTCTTTGATTTCCAAGTAACAACACCTCCTCCAAGAGTAAGCATCCAACCCGAAGTCGATTTACTTTCACCCGTGCTAGAAATCCAACTAGCATCGGTAATCCTTCTAATATAGTTAGGAATTTAGGATATTGTTGGCCTATGTTCTTGGTTCTCTTTAAAAAGCAAAGAACTCTTCCAATGACCTTCCAACGTTCCTTGCCCGGAAGTAAACCTACTAAGTTATTAAAATTCTACTTTATAAGTTTTAAACATCAAGAGGTGTATTAAATTATTTTGTGTTCAAATGTTTGAAATTATTAATCACATTATCAATATAATGTGAGTAACACAAGTAGAAACTCCCACTAGTTTTTGTAACTTCAATACCTAATATAATATCCACTTGTCCAAGGTCTTTCATCTTGAATGTCGAACATAAGAACCTCTTCGTTTCTTTGATTCCATTCATGTGATTACTCATAATCAACATATCATCAACATACAAGCAAATAAGGAATATACATTTATCACACACTTTAGAATATAAACATTTATCTACACTATTATTTATGAAACCAAACGAATTAACAGCTACGTCAAAATTTTCATGCCATTTCTTAGGTACTTGTTTTAAACCGTATAACGACTTCACTAACATACACACTTTATGTTCATTTTCGAGTATAGCAAACCCTTCGAGTTGTTCCATATAAATCTCCTAATCGAGATCCCCATTTAAGAATGCCGTTTTGACATCAATTTGATGAACATGAAAGTCATGTATTGAAACTAATTCGAATAAAATCCTAATTGAAGTTATTCTTGCTACCGATGCATATGTATCAAAATAATCTATTCATTCCTTTTGTCGATACCCTTTAGCTACTAATCTAGATTTAAAGGTATTAACCATCAACATTGTATTTTCTCCTAAACACCCATTTACATCTAATAGGTTTGAATCCGAGTGGTAAATCAACAAGTTCCCATGTATTATTAGACATAATTGAATACATTTCATCTTTAATTGCATATTTTCAAAAAATACTATCACGAGAAGCCATAATTTCTCTATAAGTTTTAGGATCGGTCTCCACTTGTAGAACAAAATGAATTGTTCTCACAACATTCTTCTTATTTCCTTCTATTAAGTAAAACGAAATTAGTTGTGAGTCAATTTCATCCGGGCCTAAAGATTTCTCAATTTGAGTTCTTTTTCTTCTTCATGGTTCATAAGATTCATAAACATCTTTAGACAATGTTTCATCTTATATTCCACCCGAGCCAGAGATCTTATTGTAGGTATCCCTTAATTCATTACCAAATGATAGTGAATTCTCGAAGAACTCGACATTACTTGATTCAACTATGACATTGGTCTCCAATTTAACAATTTATATGATTTGCTATTACTAGCATAACCAACAAAGACACATATAATCCTCTTGGACCCAACTTGGTTCTATTAGGGTTTATGTTCTTATAATATGCAAGACACCCCCACACTTTGAAGTATTCAATATTATGTTTTCTTCATTCCACAATCCATAAGGAGAAACTTTTGTATACTTCAAAAGAATTCCATTTAATATCCTACATACACTCAATAATGCTTCACCCTATAAATTAAATGACAACTCAGCATAATTTAACATAGTATTTACCATCTCAACTAAACTTCTATTTTTCCTTTCAACTAAACCATTTTGCTAGGTTGTCTAGGTGCAAAATATTGATGAATTATGCTTTGTTGTTTACAATACAAGTTAAAATCACTAGAAAAATATTCAACTCCTCTATCACTTCTTAGAGTTTTTATTTTCTTATTTAAGTGATTTTCTATATGCTTTAAAATATCAAAAGTTTCATGTTTACGTTTTATTAAATAAACATAAGTATATCTAGAGTAATCTTTTATAATGGTAATAAAATACCTATTCCCACTTCTAGTTAACATACCATTTAATTCTCATATGTCCGTATGAATTAATTTTAAAATATTAGAAGTCCTATTTCCACTTTGATAATGCTTCTTAGTCATTTTAGATTATACACATGTTTTGCATTTAAATGCATCATATTCATTATATGATTAAGTCACATTTTAGCATTCTTTTCACGGTACTCTTACCTATGTGACCTAATCTAACATGCTATAAAGTAATTGAATCAATCAAACAAACAAACTCAACTTTAATATTATTTAACTTGTTAACGGTAAAAAATTTGACAATTCCTTCACTAGAATAGCATTTTCCAACGAATTTTCCATTTAGAGATAGTACAAATTTACTGAACTCATAAACACTTTTTATGCCCGATTTTCCTAAGATATTACCACTAACTAAGTTCTTATTCATTTCAGGAATGTATAGTACACTTGTTAAAGTATCCCGAAAGTGAATGATTTCTACATTTTCTTTTCCAATTACTTTGGTGCGGCCTTCGTTCCCTATGTGAATCTATTGATCTCCATCCACTTCATAATAAGTCTGGAATAAAAACTTATCATATGATACATGTACAGTTGCACATGTATCATACCACAAACCAGAAACTTTTCCCCGATTTGCATTTATCTCACTTACGGTGGCCATAATATTATTTTTTTTTTATAAGAGTTCACTTTTCCTTCGGAGTTGTTTTGCTTTCGGGGTCGATATTCCTTAAAATAATGTTACGGTTTCCCACATACAAAGCAACCTCCCTTGAACTTCTTCTTAAACTTGTTAAAGTTTTTAGAAGGTTTTCTCTAGTTAGATTTATTTGAAGGTTCAGTCTTATCTACAACATTGGCTTTTGAATTGCCTTCATAAGAATTGTCATTTTTGCTCTTGATTCTTCTTCAATTCGAAAATATTTTTGCACTTATTACAAAGAATATTTTTCAGAACTATGCATTATTTTCTTTCGATATTCTTTCCAAGTCCCCAGGAGTTTTGCAATAATTGTTCCTACTTGGAAAGATTCCGAAATTTTAATTTTTTCTGCCTTCAATTTTGTTGACAAGAACTTGTAACTCATGTACTTACGGAATGAGATTAATGTTATCAAGGAATTTAAAATCAAAATACTTTGATATTAAGAATCTTTGTACCTTATTCTTCAACTTTATACTTGTTTTCCAAAGCATTCCGTATTCTCTTACCAATGATGCATTGGTGTAGAGATCATACAATCGATCACATAACACATTGAATATATGACTGCGGCATATGAGTTCATCCTCTTGACGTTTTTGTCTCTCCATTCTTACGACTTCGGCATCTTCATCCGTTGGATCTGCAAGTGGTGCCAATTTTAGATCAATAATGTAGAAGATTTTCAACGCTGTTAGGAGAAACTTTAACTTGTCTTGCCACCTTGCAAAATTCGTTCAATCAAAATGGCCCAAACGAACAGGGTCTTAATTTATCAACTTGATCGTAGCCATGGTGGTTACATTCTCCATTACAGAAATATCGTTTGAAATTGATGGAATTAATGCTTCCACACAAGGGGTTGGAGAAGAAACAAAAGAATATAATCAAGAAAAATCAGAATAAAAGTTGAAGGCTTAAACACGTCATCGTTGTTCTCAAACGATTTTTGCCTAATCTCGGATTGAATTTGATGCTTAAAGGGACTCTTGGCAAATTGTTTGAAAGATTTATCAAGCCATGGAAAAGAATAAACACAAGCACACTAGTGTAATTCTTTCAAAACTTAAGAACACAAAACTAGAATTTTGAATATGAAAGAAGAAAGATTTTTTTTATCTTTTATCTTTTTGGAATGTAATATATCTCAAAATTTGGTTTTCAATTATTTTGTATTGATCATTAGACATCTATCTATAGATCTCAATCAATATTACACGAAATGGTGCTAAACATGATGAAGAGTTACGATTTTCCATCCAAAAAGGCACCAGATTTCAGTTTAAAAAATCAGCCAATGACTCTTTAACTCTAAGCCGACATGCGATCGCATGCACCCTACAAGCCAACATGCGACCGCATGTCTGCATGATCTATGCAATAGCATAGCCTAAAGTTTTGGCCCTCAATTCCATTTTTTGTTCCACACACTTTTTGTTGATTTTTGAACAACAATTTCAACATACATTATATTAACTTTTATCAAAAGCTTTGTCAAACAACCTTTCCTAGATAATAGATTGATGGAAAGAATGTAATGTAGGAGTTGAGATTTGGGGTTCTTAACTATATTTTGAAGCTTCATTACATGATTTCAAGTCGGTAAATAAAAGTATGTCACATAATACATTACAAGTGACACCATATTTGAGATAACGCATTGCCACTTATTCATTCGAACTGATAAAGTAAATTATCAAAATTTTAGGGGAGAAACGGTTAAGTGAACGACTAATGAGGATAATGGATCTCGATATATCGTGTAGATTATCATATGCACAAGGTTAATTAATTAGAACCATATTAGTTGGGCATTCCTTTTCAATCATACCTAAAACTTTGACCTTTTTGAGCTTTGTTACAATAAAAAAAGACCGAAAAACAAAGACTAAACGACAAGGTTTAGAGCATAGATTCGTAGCTCCAATAGACCATACTGCGTTCTACAGGATACCTCCAATATCTAAGAGGAGATATTTATTTTCTGTAACTAATTCTATTGAGTGGGTTGTTGTGGAGTGTACTTTTAGTCTGGCATTCTTTGAAGTGAATTGCACTATAAAAAAATAATTTTGTCAAGATAAGTCAATGGCCGATTCTACTACGTGAATAATACATAAGTAATTGGTATACTTTGATGGATTTAATATAGGTTTTTTCGATATTGCGTTGATGAGAAATTCGATATTATTATTCTTGAATGAACCAAACTTTTACATGGATTGTGAACTATTACGTTTTGACAAGATTATAAAATAAAAAGAATCTTAATAACTTGTTACAAGTAGGATGCGGGATAAAACTATTGAAATATAAATTTGAATAATACTACAATAATGTGTTATTCTTGTAAAGCACTGGATGAGATGGCATTAAGGGATCAATTACGAAAAAATCAGGTGAAGATCACACGTAGCACCTTGAAAGTGAGAAAACAAATTGAGTGAACCTCCACCCCGCTGGAGATCAATTTTGTTTATGGAACTTAGCATTACTCCTGGTACAACTCGACCGAGTAGTTTCTCACATAAAACTCTAAAAATAAAACTACTGGTTTATAGTGTTGGACGCTTGATAGAACCCGAAACGTATCAGTTTTCAGTTAGAATTTGAAATTAGAACCAGTCGAGTTAATTTCAATATGGTTAAGGTCAATCACTTTATTGAATCAGTAATTGAGTCATGCGCCGCTTAAATCAGAATTAAGAAGCTTTAAAAGTTATTCTGTGTTTATCTCTGATTTGGATTATCCTACTTGTACATTAAGGATTACATCAAATGTTATATAATTTACATGTGGTATCCTGTCATTGGTTGGAGGATATATTTTTTTTCTTCCAACCAATGATATATTGTCACATGTAAATTATGTAACACTTGATATAACTATTGATGTACATGTAACAAAGTGTTTCTTTATTTTTTTCGTTTATAATATTACTTAAGGTAATATTTGACAAGGAGCATGATTTGCTTGATTGTCAGATTTACTTATTGGGCAAATTAGGCCCACTACCCTCCAAATATAATAAATTAGAATCATACCCTTAAAATTGAATAACATCCTTTACACCGTAATTAACACTCTCAAAATCCCCAAACCCCAAAACCTTAGAAAGCTGTGGAGAAGTTGAGAAGGTATTCCCAAAATTTGATACCAATGGAGATCACAAAATCTCATTATCAGAATTTGGTGAAATTTTGAAAGTGCTCGGTTTAAAATTGAAAAGGAGGAACTGAAGCGCATAATGTCGGAGGTAGACACCTACGGGAGGGAAGAAGAAAGCATGAGCGCTTTTAATTATTTTATGGGTTACATTTTCTTTCAATTAGGTTTGTTTATTGAGAATTTTGTGATTCCTGAAATTTTATGCCTATATTTATGTGTTTGTATATGTATAGAGTCGATCCATTCGCAAAGAAGGATTGGTATGATATTCCATTCCAATTCTCCACACATGAACCTTTGATTATTATGCGAACCGTGAGGATTTTGTGGCGTTGTGGCCTATTATTTTGAAATCGTAGTTATATTAGCACTTGTAATGTTTCTGATATGCTACTTTTATATTTTTAAAAAAATGTTGTGATTGCAGATTCATTGTGCGAATGGAAAGGCATCCTTATTCGAAATCTGGCGGTTGTCTCGCTTTGATGACTTTGTTGATTGCTGTAGCCTATTATATGTACATTTAGTGGCTTGGCATGGCATTTCGTCTTTCGGATGCAGTCTCTTTTCTGAATATCCATGTAAAAGTTCCCTACTTTATACAGCAATTCTGATTATATGTATCCTTATTGTTGCTATTATAGTCCCTTGTGTAGCAACTGCTCCTTGAACATCGTCTTGTCCATTTTTATGTATTTTTGTTCAGTATGTTTTATGTTTAGGTTCTTTTAAGTGCAATCGTAAAACGAGTGAAAAGTTATAAAAAATTGGGGATTTCTTTGGAAGCCATTATTGGGGCATTTCCTGATGCAACAAGCGTAGAGCTTCGAGCATATGATGATGAATGTGTCATTTGCAGGGTGAATGTTCCACTTTCTTTGTTCTTTGTCTTATTTAATTTTTTCAATCTCCAAGCATATACATTTGTAAATGGCAGGAAATAATGGCTAAAGCTAAGGAGCTGTCCTACAATCATCTTTTCCATTGTGTGTTTGAGATACTGGTGTGACCTATTGCACCAAGTGTTCATTCTCCAAGTTTTTGCGGCTCATACGGTGAAATTGCAAGTAGAGGATAAAGTTTTGGAGTAATACTTGTGGCTTTTGTCTGGAAATTATTGACATTTCTACATTGATATTTGTTCCAATTCATAGGATTTAAGATATATTCCATTTTTTTTTTTTTTGAATACGTCACTTTTGTTGATTTTCTATGTCTTTTTGAGCGTTTCTCACTTTTTTTTTTTATTTTTGACACTTTTGTTAATGTGTCTTTTTTTAGTGAATGTCACTTTTTTTGAATTTATGTAACTTTTTTAAGTGTTCGTCACTTTTATTTATTATTTTCTATCACCGTTTTATAATTTGTCACTTTTTAAAATTCCTTATCATTTTTTAGTGAGTAACTTTCTTTTTTCTTTTTGTAGGATTGAGATTTAATAATCCATCAACAATGTTAGTTTAAAGGAAAAGTCATGTTATATTCTCCGCACGAGATAATAAAGAATTTAAATGAAAAGTTTAGTCACTTTATTGAACTGGTTCCAATGTTTTAATTGTTGTTTTGTCACTTACTTTTCTTTTCTTTTTTATTTTAATTTTTGTTATTTTTTTTAGTATTTGTTATTTTTTTTTGAATGTTAGCCATTTTTTTTGAATTTCTGTTACTTTTTTTAGCGTGCTACAATTTATTTTTAAATTTTCTATCAATTTCTTTAAATTTTGTTACTTTTTTGAGTGACAAATATTAATTTTTAATAAAAGTGAACATTGTATGTTACTTTTTAATAAAAATGTGATACTTAAATACTTTTTTATAATAAAAAGTGACATTTAATTTTGCATAGTATCTTTTACTTCCAAAAAGCTTATATGATTTTTCAAAAGACTCTAATTTTAGAGGTATTTTGTAAGTTGCCCTTCTTTCAATAGTAATTGGCCCATTATCTATTGGGTGCCATTATCAATTTGTTTTGTAATATCTCTCAGTGGGCTTTAATATTAAGGGCCCAAGTGACGTATTAATTGTAGGGAAAAATTCATATATAAGAGTTTAAGTATAACCCATTTTTAAAGTAAGAAATAAGGTTTAAAACTTTAAAAATTAGATATTATTAAATTTTATTTATGAAATAATTAATTGAAAAAATATTTTATTAATTCAATATATTAAAGTCGCAAATCTATACAATTTGGTCCAAATTGTCAAATTTATTGTTTACAAATTATTTTTCGATTACAAATAAAAAGTTTTATAGATCACTAATTATTTCTGGGTTACGAATAAAAAATTTAATAGGTCATATTATTTTTAGCTCACAAAATCAGTTTTAAAATCAAAACTTTTATGTCATAATTTATTTAATGGTCACAAATTATCAAATTAATTGATCACAAGTAATCACATGTTAATAAATTGTGAGTCACGATCACATTTTTTAGGTTACATATTATTTATTGAGTACAATCAACTAATTTATAGGTCACGAACACCATCCCATCCCATCCACCCACCCACCCACCCACCCACGACCACTATGACCACTACAAACTTCACCAAACCCTGCAAAACCACCACCAAAGCAACCACCACACACAGCATCAGCGCAAACCCACCACCATAGCAACGCAAAACCACCACCAAAGTAACCACAACACCACCACACATCAAACTTCGACACTATCATCGCTGCCAGATCTCGATATCACCAAACACACAACACCAGATCACGAGTGTAGTGCGCCACACATGTGACCTACACCACCTAAAAAACTACCACAAAAATCACGAAAAACCACTTGTGACCACGCCAACACCATCGCCTGCACGATGTGTAACACCAAAAAAAAAAAAAAATGCTTGAAATTCGAAGCATTACACGAAAAATCTTTTTCATCAGGGCTCTCTAATGTTAACCAAAATAAATTGTAACTAATAAAAAGTTTGGATTTTGAAATAAAAAAAATAATAATAATGGGAGATATGTGTCCACATAGACTTAGACAAATATGGTGAAATTTGATTTTGGAAAACATCTCAAGAAATTTAGCAAGCAACTATTGGTTGCGCATCAGCGGAAAGAAAAATATGTTTGACCTAGCAAACGTCGACTAAAAATTATGAAATTTTAACAGAGATCATGACATTCATATACATACATCATATAAAAAATTGAGATCACGACGATAATGTTGAAGCACGAAAATATTTTTCAACTATGCTGAATAGAAATTTCAAAACTGTACTGACGCAGTTTACTAAAAGGGACATAACTTTTTCTCAATGTAACATTTTAAGATAATTCCAAAGACACATATTAAAAGACTCATAGTCCTTTCAAATCCTACTGATTTCACTCTAGAACATGCACTGTAGCCCAAGTTATATCATTCTTAAGTAGGAGTACATAATATGAAATTCAATCCAACAATAAATAAACTTCATGCGTAATCATTCCAACGTTTTCAAATTATAGCCGACATGCAATATATATAAAACTAGGCGAAACATAAATTTAAACATTTTAAAAGTATTGTCTAAGTATTCATAAAAAAATTTACACAAATGAAAATTTTACTAGAAAGTTAAAAAGCATTTCAATTGTCGAGTACTTGCCACAATGCTAAACCTGCTGCCATGCCTTCAATTAACCTGTAAATTTTGTAGGATTGAGTAGTACAAGTAATACTCAGTAGGAAACACTTAAGTAAAAGGTAAAAAAATATATTTTCCAAGATGCAACTTTGGTTATTTGTGTCAACGTCAATTCTGCAAAGCAAACCGGTGATCAATCAGTGCGTTCACTCTCGGGTTTTAATAATCCCTTTCATGTGACATAAATCATCTATTCATCTCTTATTCGAAACACCAAAGGGTGCAAATCGAAAACAAGTAATTTTTACTTCACTTACAAAAATGCCGAAACACCCTTACCTTAAACACTTGGACTTTGAATATCCTCTTGCATTCAATATATAATAAAATCCAGCGTTCTCTTTACTTCTTCTTTAGAAAATTTTTTAGATTCAAAGTGTCTTAGTCTATGGAAAGAAAAAAAGAATAATTTATGTGTAGGTATAATAGTTTGGGGAAGGAAATGTGGCCTTAGAGGTTATAGGAGATTATTGTTTTTCAAATGCAAAAATGATGATGGTAATTGGTAATAACCAAAATGGGATTTAAAACAATGGTAGTTGAATATTAATTAGGTGTATAAATGGTGGGTTATAGGTTATAAACGTGTAGGCACCCTTTTCATATGAATGACAGTTTTTTTTTTTATAATTAACATAATGGCATTAAGTGATTTGGAGTTTATGGTATTTAGTAAATGATTCAAATGGAATGTTTAGTGGAGAAAAATGAAAAGTCAGCTTAAAGAATAAAAAAAATTAAATGGGAATGCATTAGAGGAAAACAGTGAATGAGAAAAAATAATTATGATGGGATGAATATGGGGTTGTTTGGTGGACTATATCCGGTTTATCTAATTGTTAAAATTTAAGCACTAAACATGTAAGCAACAATTACAATAACGTGTGTTGTCAAAATAAATTTTTTTCGTTTACTGGAAATTCGATGCCTCGCAAAAATTTTAAAAACCAAAGTGCAAAACTTTGCTATCATAATCAAAACTTTAATTTGAACTCTTAGGAAGAGTCGCAGCGACTTAATAATATAACTGAAATTATTTTCGAGTTTACTTGAAAATTTCTTTTAAAACGAAACACAAGAATTTTTTTGGTCTCTACAACTCTCTAACTTAAAATAATTTTGTTCTTGAAATTTAACTTACTTGTTTAAGAAGATCGGATACTCGGCTAAAATTTCCTCATATCTTTCCCAAGTAGCCTCATCCTTACCATGTTTATCCCACTGGACTTGACTAATGGAGCCTTTCGATTTCTCAGAACATGGTCCTTTTTCTCCGGAATCACTTTAGGAGCTTCTTCGTACATCATATGACTCTGGACATCCAATGACCGAATATTCACCTCATGGCTATGATCCGGAATGTACTTTCTCAACATCGAAACGTGAAATATGTTGTGTACTACTGATAGTTTGGGTGGCAATACTAAACGATATGCCACATTTCCAATTTTTTCAAGAATCTCATATGGATTGATGAATCTAGGACTCAATTTTCATTTCTTTCCAAATTGTAGTATTCCCTTCATCAGCGCCACTTTGAGAAATACTTTATCTCCAATTTCAAAAGTCAATTCTTTTCTCATTTTGTCGGCATAGCTCTTTTGATGATCTTGGACAATCTTAATTCTTGATCTAATTTTATATATAGTCTCTACGGTCTTCTCGACCAATTATGGGCCCAAAACTCTCCTTTCGTCTACTTTATCCCAATATAATGGAGAACGACATCGTCGACCATACAAAGCCTTATACGGTGCCATGCTAACAACGGCTTGAAAACTATTATTGTATACAAATTTGACTAATGGAACATGATCTTCCCACTTACCACCCAAATCTAGGACACAAGTTCTCAACATATCTTCAAGAACCTAGATAGTTCGTTCAGATTGTCCGTTAGTCTGAGAATGGTATGCAGTACTAAATGTTAACTTGGTACCCATAGCTTTCTGAAGGCTATCCAAAAATTCGAAATAAACCTCGAGTTCCTGTTCGATACGATAGAAACTAGAATACCATGAAGCCGTATAATCTCTCTGACATAAATCTGTGCGAGCTGTTCTAAGCTATAGATTGTCTGAACTTGCAGGAAATGAGCAGATTTTGTCAGTCGATCCACGATCACCCACATTGCATTATTAGGAAATCGACGACAAAATCCATTGCAATCTTCTCCTGTTTCCATTCAGGTATGTCCATGGGATTCAATGGTCCTGACGGCCTCTGATGTTCAGCCTTTGCCTGATGACAAACCATGCAATTGGACACAAACATAGCTATCTTTCTCTTCATATTTCTCCACCAAAATGTGTCACGCATGATAACCCAAGAATAGCTAACCAATAGGGGGTGAATTGGTTTTTGAAACTTTTTCGATAATTAGTTTCAAACTTATTTAATACACAAGATATAAATGCAAAATGTAATACGAGAAGTAAATATGCAAATTCGATAACTTAATTCAAGTATGGATATAGCACAATATAAATAGCAATTTAAAGTAAAGTGCAATAGTGTAAAGATAACAAGCGAATTTAATGGGGTTCGATACACAAAATGCTCTACGTCCCTATTATCAAGCTCTTCGTCACGAGTAATGCCAAATGCACTAGAATGGTAACTTACAAACAAAGAGTACCAATCCTTAAGTGACTTACAACAATGAACACTTATCCTTAGGTGACTTACAACAAGGAGTACCTATCCTTAACAACAATCGAGTTTTGGCAAGGCTCTCGAAACCACCAAAATGACAATTTTACAATTGAAAGAACTCTCTTAACAAATGATATAATCAAGTCAAGTATTTAAAGAGTTATGATAACACTTCAATAGATAGCAAATAATAAAGCTCAAATGTTTTTGTTGTAAACTTTGATGAATGATGGATAATGAAATTGTTTGTATCAAAGTTTTCAACCAATGATCTCTTTTAACAAATAATACAAGTTAAGTATGAAGAAAGATTTACACTTCAATATAACTGGTGGCAAAGAAAACATTTATTTAGAATTGAGATGAGATTGAGAA
>CAIGRP010103994.1:0-16425 GCA_903798385.1 Fraxinus cuspidata | reverse complement strand
CTCTATTTTTCATTCTCATTTTATAATAATGTGAATCAAACGGACCCTTAGTCTTAAAAGCAGTTTTCTACTCATCCCCCTTTCTCATCCTAATTTGATGATATCCATTTTTAAGATCTATTTTACTAAACATGCATGATCAATGTAATTCATCTAACATAGGTATAAGGCGACAATATTTTACCGTCATGTTATTGATCGCCTGATACTCTACGCACGTCCTCTATATCTCATCTTTCTTTGACACAAGTATTACTTACACGGCACATGGACTCATAATTTCCCTCACATACCCTTCGCTCATCAGTTCTTCCACTTGCCTTTGAACTCCCTTGGTCTCTTCAGAATTATTCCGATAAGCTGACTTGTTTGGAATGACAGCTCCAGGTACAAAGTCAATTTGATGCTCAATGCCTCGAATATGTGGTAACTCACTAGGCATGTCCTCCAGAAAGAAATCTTCGAATTCCTGCAACAAAGAAGTAGTCAAAATAGAGGGGGGTGTTTTAGATTCCTCAAAGTTGAGGAATGATTCCTTATAAACCAACAAGATTATAGATAGGTTCTCAACTACTGTCATCTTCAACTCACTTCTCTTGTGGCTCTATCCTTTTCCCCTAAAAATTAGCCACTGCACTTTTTTCTCTATTGCTTTCTTCTGTGAAAGTTCAATCTCACCTTCCGTTTTCTCTTAATCTCTTTTCTTCCTCACTTTTTAATGTGAGTTGATTATCGTAGACTTGTGCTGGTATTAACGGCGCAAAAGTAATAGACTTCCCATCTTTAGTAAAGTTGTACCTATTTTTGTATGCATCACCTTCTTATCATATTGCCACGACTTTCTCAACAAAATATGTCCGACATGCATAGGAACTACTTCACACATCACTTCATCTTGATACCTCCCAATTGAGAAATTCACCAACACTCACCCATTCATCTTAACCTCTCCACATTCATTCAACCGTTACAATTTGTAAGTCCTATGATGTTTTAGCATAGTTAACCACAATTTCTCAACTAGTGTAGTGCTAGCCACATTGGTACAACTACCCCCATAGATTAATCATACTACATACCTTGTTGTCGACGTGGCATCTCGTATGAAATATGTTCTCCCTTTGTTGCTCCAAGTCATCCACTTTGATTTGAGTACTAAGAATTCCCCTTGTAACTAATGGCTTTCCCACTGCATACTCCTATTTCTCACCATCATTAGCAACCTGCAATTCCGACGTGTCATCATAATCACCCTCACTATCACTCACCACTTCTCCATTGTCTCCTAAGGTCATCACCATTTTATTTAGACATTGAGAAGCAATGTGTTCTGATCCCAAGCACATGAAGTATTTGATATCCCGATTCCTACGGGGTTAGGAATCCACGACAAATTAAATCAAGCCCAAGTAAGCCAAGAACGATTTAATAAAAAAAAAATCAACCCTTCTGGAGTTCAAACAAAGAATTGAATAAGGAAAATGATCTAGAATGATTCAAGAAAATAGGAATTTGAAGTTCGAATGGAAACACCAAGGATAAATTCAAGAGAGTTTCTTGAATTCGGATTGGACACTTTTTTTTTACTAAATGCGCGAGAATTCAACACAGGGCCCAAAAAAATCGAAAAGGAATTGATTTGGGCACTAATTTTGCACGCAAACAACTTTGTATTTTTTTTGGCATTTTAATTGGATCGAATGACTCAAAAGATGAACACGAAAAACGAAGATGAAGACTCAACCAAACAAAGAATTAAATGATATAACCTTGATTTTTTTAGCCTAGCTCTGATACCAACTGATGTGAACCCACGTAACAATTGTAGTCGGAACCTACGACAAATTAGATCAAGCCCAAGAAAGCCAAGAATTAACGTTGAAAGAAAACTTGACCCAATAAATTATTGAACCAAGACAATTGCAACAATAGCTTGATCCCGTGATCACAAAATTTATAAACCTTGAATTATTGAACGCCACAAGAATTTAATTTTTAATAAGTTTGGAATTAATTTGATGAAAAACGAGAATAAAGCAATATGCCTTTCAATAATATCGTTCAAATTGTGTGTTTTTCAATGTACGGAATGAGTTCTATTTATATGGAACCCATAAAAAGCTAAAAATAGAATTGCATTTAAAAGGTATCAAAAAGATACCATAAAAGAGTTTTAACTAAAATAGAAGTCTAAACAAAATTTGAAAACAAAACCCGTCTAGAAATTGTGCTATGCGGCCGCATAGTGAAATTTCATGCGATCGTATAGGCCTCTTCGATTGCCCTCAGTTTGGTTCGATATGGATGCATGCGGCAGCATGCATAGGTATGCTATGTGGTCACATAGTTTTGCCCTTTCAATTTCCTTACATGTTGCTTGTACCAAGTTGATTTATTTTGTTTTTTCTTCCAATCCCAACATGAAACTTGTATGATCGATGTTTAGTCCACTGTAACTTGAACAAACAATCTCATAGCTTCCTTGACCTTCTTTGCCCGTGACCTCTTCGTTGGTCCTTTATCTACGATCGACGGATCTTTATCCTCGCTAGCTCTCATACCATGGTTCTTATTTGTATTTCTACATATATAAAGGATTTTTTCTGGGGGGGTGGGGAGCATTTTTCGTTAGAGGCTCGAGACCACCCATAAAATCTTCTTCTGCATAGGGAAATCCTACAGTTGTGACTTGTGAGTGAATTTCGCTCTGACATTGAGGGTAAACCTTGTGTATGGTTTTCTATTTTCTTTTCCTCTATTGTTCTCCTAAATGGGGATTAGGACCGAATCTATAAATGTCCGTAATATTATATTGTGTATGCTGCAATTCTTTGCAATTTGCTAAAGAATACAAGCCATCCAAGTATGTAGGTACGAATAGTTAGTATTCATAGTAAAGTGTAAGGTAGCTTTGGGTATAGCGGGATTGATTGGAACTCGTCGAATAGCTTTTGAACAATCGTTCATACTTGGTATTTTAGTATAATTTGTGGAGCCTATATTACATGTACATGTATCCTAGAATCCCGGATGAATCTAATATTTTAAGCATTCAATACATGTATTAGTTTGCTCTAATTTTTTGTGAGGGGTTAGATATTACTCGTATAATAGTTTATATGAATAATGTTAATCATTATGATGAAGAAACGTCGATAATGTGGTAATTTATGTGGAATAATAGGATTGGATAGTTTAATTTTTATGAGAGAGTGGGAGTAGAGAGAGAAATGTGAGAGATAATAAATTGTCACATCACCGATGTTCCATTATCATGATGATAAATAACATTACTCATTCTACATGGTGAAGAGTGAATGAATGTAGCTTTCACATTGAGTATGAGCTCTGTTTGTGGTTTGCTAATTTTCCTTCTTTTATTGTTCTATACTAAAATGGGATTGGGATTGAATCCATAAAATCAGTAATATTTATATTGTGTATGCTGCAATTCATTTGCAATTTGCCACTGTTGACATATCTTTTGGCTGATCAATGCAGATGGATAATGGACAGTCGTGATGAATACACGAAGGAGCGCTTAGAGGCTGTAAACGATGAGTTTAAACTCTATCGATGCCATACTATTTTGAATTGTGCTAAAGCTTGCCCAAAGGGACTGAATCCCGGAATGCAAATTCAGAACATCAAGAAACTCGAGCTTACGAATTAATAAGTTCCTCAGAAGTATGAAAGCATCCACTGCTTTGGGCAGGAATTATTATTCAGGACAGATTGAATATTGTGAGGGAAAATAATGTAGTCCATTGTAAGTTTTGCAAACTTTCTCCAATCCTATTTTTGTACCTCAAGAAAAAGGTCTTCTTTCAATAATAATTTTTACTGAAATCTTTATTGTTCTATTTTTCAATATACCGCATTGTTTATATATTATCATGCTGTATGTTTTACAAAACATTATAAACTGGTAAAATTTATTTGTTCTCATGTTCAATCACTTGTCTAAATACTCGACTATCTAAAGAAAAAACACAGTATTTATCTAAATTTAGTCTTCGACAAGCCTCGCCATGCCTAAACTCATCCATTGTACTGAATAAATGCATTTTCAGTTACAAAATAGATAGCAATAAATGCTTCTATTAATACAAACTAAAAATTTTCAGTTTCACTTGTTGAAACTGTATGGTATATATGTCCCACCAGTAAATATACAAAATCAAATCCAGGCAAGAAAATATGACAGAATTTAAGAGGTGTTGGACTCATGATGATGCTTGTTTTGTTTGTAAAATGTGGGTCGGTTATTGGAGAGAAAAAACTACCAAATTTAAGTGATGCTACTTTGCAGGCCAGGTCGCTTTTTCATTGCATTGGTAGTTGATATTCGAGTGTGTCTAGATAATTGTGATCAAGCATACCCTTGTCTAGATAATTGGTAGTTGATTGTATTAAAAATTACTTAGAAAATAATTAAGCTTACTTTCTTGAGAAATAACTTTTTTTTTTCGAAATAAGTAAATAACAATGAATACTTAATTCATGCAACAAGCCATATGTTTTATTGTACTCAAAGTTACTTTTTGAGAAAATAAGCAAGACTTCATGTATACAAAAAGGTAATTTATAATGTTGCTTTTTTATTGGCTTTCTTGTTGATGTTCAATAATGGCCAAGTAACAGCTATCAAGCATATTCATGTGTAAGTGTTAATATTTTTTGATAAATTGCATTTGTACTTGTTTATTTAATCAAACTTTTGTTCTTGACTTAATATTTGTTTGTGGTTCATTTAAGAATCAGACGTGTAAGTTTTCTCTTTGGACAAGTAATATTTTCTGTCAACAAGAAAAAAAAATGGTTGGGAACACAATCGAAAATGACAATATAATGGTTATTCATTGATAAAGAAAGATAATGTTGTTCAAAAAACATCGATAATTCCTAGGCAACATTGAATATAAAATGACGTCATTTTTAAAATTGCTGACATTTGAAAACAAAACGACATTATCTTGTTTGACATAGATAATTTGAAAATTAGAATAGAATGCAAATTTAAAGCCTTTTTAGTTCTTTAAAATATTGAAAGATGATGTTCATTTGCATAATTAAATATTGCAGTAGACGACTACACATAATTACTGATATCATAAGACAAACAAATTTTCCCTTAAAGAAATGCAAATTTTGAATAAAATGATACACCAATATGATTATACGGTTAACTTCAAACTGCAGAAACCCATATAAACTTCAAATTTGTTTCTATAAGTTTCATGTATTGCACATGGCAGAACTAGAACCTAAACTCAATACAGTAGACTGTACTCTTTTCCACATTCTATAACCAGTACTCAAATACCAACATTCCTCGTCCAGGAGGTCGACTGTTTGCTGCTAGTATAATATAAATAAAAATACATATATTCTGATGGTAGAATTTTTTTGGGGGGGGATGGATGGTTGTGTTTATCAAGGATGTTGAAGGGGAAGGCGGCACTGAAATAGTGCTACATGCCTTGCTTCAACAGGTTCTTCCTAGTAAGCTGACTGAGGTTCAGCCATGGGACTCTGCAAGAAAAGATGATCAATTATCAAAACTGAGTTTAAACACGGAGGGTTTGAATTTTGCGTCTAAGGATGAAGAATAGAGTCGTCTATGAGAATATTTAGTTGATGAGTATAATGTATTAAAAATAACCTAAATTATAGATATTTGTGTGGGCACTTAAGGATCTATAAGTAAGAGACTAATGAATTATTAGATAGGGCATATAACATGCTAGTGCAGCATGCCATTTTCCTCTATATCAAAAGGACATAAAGAAGTATAACCTATGTCAAGTATAATGGAAAACGTCTATGAGAATATTGGTAGATTCATAGATTTTTTATGACATGAAGCCAAGTGGAAAACATCATGTGAAGCAGAATTTCACATTTTGATGCCATGTCTTGGAACTGAAATGAAGACCAATTCCGGCTTAAGCATGTTTAAAAGTTGTTTATAATAGGTTTAAATGATAAATAGGTTGAAACAAGTGGTACATAAGTGGGTAGTATTTATGAGTCTTACAAAATATATGGATAAAAAGTGATTTGACCGATTTAAAAAGGTGCTAAACTAGGGCAATAAGATCCTCATAGTGTAGATAAATTATAATTCAATTGTGGAAAGATATACCTTTTCCAGCTGAAGAGTTGATGTTTCTCATTCCTTGTAGAAAATCAGGCTTTGAAGCAAAAGATATGACGTGCTTTTCTAAATTTTCTTCCCGTTTTCTCCTGCAAAAACCAAAGGAGCTTACAGTTATAAGGAATTGGTTATCTTTGAGCTTCTCTGAGACCAAGTGCGATCAGAGTTTAATTAATCTTAAATTCTTTCATAGCTGCACCTTTGGCATTTCCTCGGAGTTGAATTTGTCCTTGAGATTCTGAAAATGTTGAAAAGAAAATGTACTAATTCAGTTCCACAACACATCAAGAGTAACCTCAAGTTAAAGAAACAGAATCAGTGTAAAATCTTGCCTCTTCTCTATTGACAACTCTTTCTTGACGAGCAACCAAGGACTTGGAGTGGCTGACAAACAAGCATATCGTAAAAGAATTCAAAGATTATTTTATGATGCACTGGCATTGGCAAAAATACAGTAAAATTGGACGCGGACAATCTTAGATTCAATCATCAATAAAATTATGTTCATCATTCGAGATGCATCTAAATGTTTTTCTTTTTCTGAAAATTAGACTATGTACCTTATCTCTGAACGAGGTACTTCAGATGTTTTGCAGTGAAACCATGACTTAAATGAAGAAAGAGCTGATCTTTTCTTGCCTGTCACAGATTGCCTTTCACATTCAGCAAACGAATTCTGCTGCATTGGCACAAAACTATCAGTTTCAAACTAAGCATGTTTGGTTGGGAGGATCCAATATGATGTTACAAATGTGTACTGAATTAAGACATTCACCAAAGAAAAGAAATCTACCTTGTCAGTATCAGTCACCTTCAACAAAGATTTGCCTGCCTTTGGTATATCATTAGTCTCTGATTCAGAAACGGTGTCATTGTTTTCAAGATTATGAACCTGATTCATCGAAATTTTCTTCACAGAAGTCTCCATCAAGGATTCTTTTTCTGTCACGGGGGCGGTTTGTTCCACCTTGACACTTTCTACTTGGTTTAATTCAACCTTTTCAACATCTTCGTTATGCTGGATTGATTGAGAAAAAATGAAATTAGTACGTTATAGTTGTCATTGTACTGTTCAATAAAAAGAGGTCTTAGTGTACTTTTGCATCTGTGATCTTTTGCTCATCAACAGAATTTGCGGCCGCCTTTTGAGCTGCTATTCTCTTGTAATGGGCCTCGAAAAAAGCCTTCTTCTGGGCTACTGATCCTGCCTCTTCAACGTATTTCTTGTGAGAAAATGTCGACCATTTCTCCCACGACAAGGATTCCGACATAAACCTTCCGAAAGAAATAGACTCCCCAAGAGCAAGCATGGGGTTCCCCTGTCAAACGACAACTTTCAGGATTCCATAGATTAAAATCTTAAAACTACAAAAAATTTCTAACAGTTCACTCGATATTTATGCTATGTAGACGTTGCAGGCCTGTAAAAGAACCCTTTACATAGTAATATTAGGTCGATTCGCAGTGGAAGGAATTAGACTCCATGGAATCTAACATAAGAATCTGGTATTCTAATCTCAAAAAAGTTAGAAATGAAAATTTAAGAATATTTGGTGGATCCAACACAAGAATATGGTATTCTAACCAAAAGAACAGTAAAAAAAAAATTCAAGATTCTTAGAACAAGAAATAAAAAAACTGGATTTTTTTTCGTTTTTTCTTTACCTGATTGGCTTCATTGGATAAGTCTGGAGAATAAGGGAAGGCAAGAATGAGAGCACCTGAGTCCCCCATGCTGTCCAAGATTGAGAAGAAACCTTCAACGTTTGGAAAACAAAATCTGAGAAAAATCTGAACTTTTTTTAATGGCTTATAAGTTATTTTGAATTTGAAATTCAAACGAAAAGAAATAGACAAACGTTGTAAACAAAGTTGGCCACGGAAGGTATGCTGCCAATCGTTCAATCCTTGGTTGTGGGTTTTTCTTTTCAAACTGCCACGGGTCCACCTTTTTTTTTTTAATAATAATAATAAATAAATAAATAATTGGTTTTTAAAGGTTCTACTTTTTTTAACGTTTTTTTATGGGAATATCCTAAAAATGCCGTCCAAGTCAATTCTAGATTTTTATTATACAACATAATAAAAATTGTATGTAATAATTATTTCTTATTTGTATTTGAGGGGATGAGGTGGGATTGAGTAAAGAGAGAGGGGGAGTGAGCATGAAGCAGAAGCAAACATTCTCAATACACTATTGGTGATTTTGATGTAACTAGCAAACTAACTCTTTGTTAAAACATCCAATCATAGTACAGTATAAGGCTTGTTTCACGAGTCAAGTCCATAATACTCCCACGTCCCATTTATTTAGACTGACTTTCATTATTTTCTTAACTCAATTATATAGTCCCATTTATCTATTAAAAATATTTTGTTTTCTTCGTTTACTATTATATCTTTATTTAATTTGCTTAATTATAATCAATTTTCTCTATTTAATCTTGAGATTGTACAAAATTACAAATATAAATATACCTACTTCTTGAATATTAAATCATTCTTTTTTTTACTACTTACAAAAATAATTTACTATTAGTTATTGATAATTAAATAAGAGCAAATTAAGAAAGTTTTTGACAAAAAAATATTTTTTTCAATAACATTAAATAAGATTTTTTAATCCCGTGCGAAAAACAAAACTAACTTATATAAATGAGACGAAGAGAGTTCTAGATGGTATTACAAAATAAAAATAATTTAAAATTTTATGCATTTTGATGTTTAATCCAATTTATTATTATGTACCACACATGTCTCTATTTGGAATCCATTATAAGTATAATTCATTTTTTTTCTTTTCTTATTAACTACACATTCTCTAATAAAATAATATTATAAACAAAACTCAAATATTTTCCTTTTTTTTTAATCACACGTTCTTTAAAAAATTACTAATATTTTTCCCAAAATCCAATTAAAATGGAGGCCAATCAAGGGTTTAACGATTTAGGGATTTTCAAGATAGACATTAGCGAGGCTTGAGTTTGCCGAAAGGACTTTCAAAAACTAATTTGGTAACTAACAAAATATTATTTTGTTACACAACTAACAGCAAATTTGTAACAATTTAATGTGAAATTAATTATTATTGACTTTTCTAAAGGATTCAGATCACATATTTAAAGCTCGTTTAATAACCATTGTGATTATGTTTTTGGTTTTATGTACATATATGTTTTAAATATTATAAAAATAAAGCTTAAAAGAAAGAAAAAAATTAAGGTTATGCTCTCCAACCTTTCACGTTGTGTGGTTATAAATCTTTGACCTTTAAAAGTGAGGTTTTAGGATCCCATTCTATTTACATCTACGAAATTGTGTCTTCTTGGGACTAAAATCATCAATGCGAACAAATCATTCATGATGTTCACCTGACTTAAAGCGAAGGAAAAGTCATCAAATCACTTAAAATTTCTCCTCATTTCAACTGAAAGTCGCATACTATTTTACTTTATAGTGTGTCTAAATTGGCAATTTTGTATACTTGGGATCCAAATTCACATATTTAATCAGATTGAGATTACTTTTACATATTGAGAACCTATGACCACGCTAAGTTAAAGATTTGGGAGCCCAACTCTAATTTTCTCAGAAATAAATAAACTTTTATTTTTCTTTTTTGGAAGTAATATGTCAAATTGGGGGGGTGGGGGTGGGGGGGCGCTTTTACTGAAATATATATATATTAACATCAAACACATTTAACAAAAAATTACTTGAAGGTAATCTTTTACCTTAACCGAACATGCTCTAAATGTACTTCAACCTTTTGTTGATGTCCACAATGTCATTCTTCCAAACGATGTGGTGTATAATAATTTCGACGAGATAGCATACCTATTTCACATCCCATCTGAAAAAGTAATTTTAAAGAAGTTTAAAAGCATGTTTGGTTAAGCTTAAAATTTTTTATTATAAGCTGCTTTTAAACTTGACTGAGCATGCCATGCGCCTGACAAAAAATTACTTAGAAGGTAAATTTTAAGATTAGCCAAATATGTACATTTTTTTACTACTTCTCCACCTTTTCCGGATGTCCATTTCATGATTGCATTCTTCCAAACCATGTGGTGTATAATAATTTTCATAATATATACCCCACTTCATCCAATTAAAGAATCAAACAAATTATGAATTTGGGGACCAAATGATGGCAGATTTTATGAGGATTATGGAATTATAGAATCACAAATCATGAATTGCTGAAGTGGGTTGTTTGTGTGGGGCATGTTTGGATATTATTATAATTAAAAGATGCACCAAAATCTGGTCACAATTATTACTTAGCAAAATTTCTAAGTACAGTTGATTTTGAAGACACCTCATGAAGACCGATAACAGAACTATAACTAGAGGAGTCAAAAGGATCGAAAAAGACCAATAGCCAACCAACGAATGGTACGCCCGCGCCCTACAACGTAGTAGTTGCAAATGGGCCGAGCGGCTCGTCTGCTCGGCTCATTAAAAGCCGGCTCGTGGGCGGCTCAAGCTCATCAGCACGAGCTGAGCAGGCTAGCTCGCTAGGCGAGCCGACGAGCTCGCCCACAAGCGTCCAAGGCGAAGGACATATCCTATTTTTTTGCTAAAAAAAAAGATTTATCTTTAAAAAAAATTGACGAGCACGTTTATAACGAGCCTAGCAGAAGCTCGGCTCGTTTATAACAAGCTCAACTCATGACGAGCACAAACCGAACTCGTGTGCATACAGGCCGAGCCGTGCAGCAGGAATGCATCAAACTTGGTGGTAGCGACAGGTTAAGGTGTTAGAAAGAGTCGATCCTATTTAAGCTCAGGTCAACCCACACATGGGTAGGGTCGCTTCTACAGTGAGACCGTGTCGGATTTGGCTGTGTCGTGGCTCATAACTCGTAAATTTGTAAGAAGAATTGTAAAAGCCCAATCCCAACACGGCAGTGCCAAGCTAAATTTTTCAGGCCCAGCAAGCCTGAAGATTTACCATGCTTGGATACCGGCAGCTCCAAAATAGTTGACACTTACAGCCACCATCCAGGAGGGATGGGGTCTTACCATAATACATTTCTAGGTTCTCAGTATTCCCCCAGTTAAGTCCAGGGTATCATTAGGGTCTCACAAGTCAGCTGAATCCTGGAATTTTGGAACAGTGAACATTCAATGACTTTCAACAAAAATCAATACAAAATTTAGTAAACACGATATTTTCCAAAAAGAAAACAAAAACAAAATTGTCAATGTCTGTGAGAATGCTTTCTGCTGCTACGATAGGTCTCGCCCTTCTCTCTGTTCCTTCTCTGATTAATCCTAAAAGCAAAGGAAACGACTCCAATGGCAGCCATAGGATAAAATGATCGGTATGGCGCCAAGGCCAAGGCTGTGAGATAGGTAAAATATCCAGCAACAAGATATGCAAAGCTTAGACGTACTTTCCAGGAGGGGATGCCTGGAATGGGAAACAGAAAGAAATTGAACTCGGGCTTCAAATCACAGACACCATGTAGAATGACACCAGTGCAAAGTAGAGAATCCCAGAACCATGGAAAATTTTGACCAATACTGATCCTCTGCAAGCATGACGTACTCAGTTAGTGCCAGCAGTAAACAAGAATACTATCGACAAATAATTTTATGATGGAAGTTCGAGGAAAATTATCACTGCATTTTGAAAGTGATCCACATTCCACAGTTCAATCTTTTTGTCTAGACAAAAATGTAAACACAACTTAAGGATGAACTAAATTGGCATTATTGCTATTCATGAAAACGAACAAAGGAAGAACAGTGGATATAATTAATTAGGCCAACTGCAAAAGGACAATTTTAAGGGGTAAAGAGCATGGGCTATTAGTTTTTTTGGGGTTGAAAGATACCAGATTAACAAAATTTCGATGCTAGCTAGAAGGAACTCAAAATAATGATCAATTTTTGTATTTAAAAATATTGACAAAGACACCATTGCAGAAAATTGTAACATCACAAAGTGGTCATTCTAAAGTATTTTTACATTACTCTAGTTCTCATATTTTTGGGGAGAGAGAGACATCTGCAACTTTGAGTATTTCAACTTACTCTCTAGGAACAAGTGGTTTAAGCATCACATATTGATTCTTCAGAATGTCAAACTGGAGTCCATTAAACATTCAGGATATATTTGATATGCAAAATTTGGATAGGATTGAATAGTGTAATGAAGAAGATTTTAACTTCTTTTTCTTACTCTAACGAATAATATCCAACTCACCTCAACACAGTATTTAGGTTTCATATAAAAAGGTGAATACAGTACAAATTTAGCATTCTCAGATAAAAAGAACACAACATATCACCCATACCTGAAGCCAGGCGAGAAGTGAAGGGACAAACATTAGTGTTGCAAGCAGATGTAACACAAGCAACCCATGCCGGTAGTGGAAGATCTCTAATTGTGTCTCGCCATAGCTTCCCCGAGATTCTGGGCTACTTGTGCATTTCCCATCCATATTAAAGAGCTCATCATCATACTCGGCATTAAATTGAACAGAACCCCGAAGACCTCCGTTTTCAGATTCAAATAGCTCCTTACTTTGGATGTGACTGCGAAATGAAGCCATAAAAAAACTGTTTTGCAAAAACAACAAATTGAATCTTAGATCATATTACTCGTCACTGAATAAATGCTAAAACAATCACAAGCATGTGAAAAATGCATGTAGGAAAAGAAATAATACTTCAAATGATTAGATAAGATATAGGCACAAAAATGAGTTAGACTACTTATGTTTTCTGCATCAAAAAATGTATCCATCCAACAACCAAAAGTGCATGTCACAGCCTGGAAATTTCAATCTGGATGTCTTTGCACAGTTATTTCTCTAGAGAATGCGGACGAGAGAGGGTCACATTTATCAACTACAGACATACACATCATCCATAAGTGACCATACTCCAACTTCTCTTTGTCCGACAAGGGAAGGGCAATTTTCTATACCACAGAAGGTTCCCAAACTCCTGGTTGGATGCAATTGAACCAAAGAAAGAGCTCTCAACAATTAACTTTAAAGCAGACCAGATTAAGAAGAAAAATAAATAGATTCTTGTCCCCCCAACCCCTGAAAAAAATGCATTCTTAGGGTTGTATTCCAATTCTCTTTACTTCTTGATGTGGTTACATATATATTACTACTACTTGCACCAATAATCTGATTAAAGAAGTTACATCTTGAAGACCTGGAGATAAACCAACTGAATGATGAAGCCATAATTTTATGTAGTCTAACTCACATTCAAGTCCACTGAAAACAACACCAAGGATACCTATTCACTTCTCAAATTTATTAAGAAAAAAAAAATTATAGCCAAAAGAAAACTCATCAGAAGTAATATTTGGTCTTATTAGCATCGAAACCGCAAATATGATAACCTGGAACCTAATTAAAAGGATATCAAAACGAATTTTAGGACAGTTAAATAACATGAAAAGATAAGGGGGACTACAGCTATTGTTAGTCACAGAAATTAAGGTAGCGAGGCGCCAACCAAAAATGTCAGACCATCAAAACTTCATAAATAACTTGGTTGTTATATTAACAGGGTGCATGGCATAATCTTCACCATAGCATAGTTACCAATGACAATGCATTCAATAAAGTGGTATACCTAGAAAGAGCGTTGTGACAGCATATAGCATGAGATAGGAGCAATGCAAAGAGACCCAGAGCAGGATGCACAAAACACACCAGTGTAATAGAAATTAATGCTGTAATAAGCAGTGAATTAGCTTTCAGAATCCATGCCACCTGCTTCATGAAAGATGAGACAAGAAATAACATTAACGAAGAACTTTAAATCTTGCAAGGAATATGGAAAAGCGGAACCTCCTTGCTAAAGGAGTTGAAAGTATTTACATTAATTACCAGAAAAGAAGTAGGAATGTATGTTTACTTGTTTTCACTATTTTGATAAACCTAGAAACATAACCAAACGAACCTCCAACTATGATTCTCTACAATTAGTTGTCTTTATCGTGAGTACAAGATTACCTTATTAGATGATAGGGTGGAGGAGAGATTGATAAACCGCTGGAGGAAGGAAAAACAGAAATTCCCTTCCCATGCTTGCCACCTACAAATATAATCTTGTTTTAACACTATAGAACATCAATATTACTCTCAAAGTGTATCTATTAAGTGGTTTACACTACACCAAATTTTATGAAAGAGAGGAGGGAGGGACTACTTACCTTTTCTTAATTAAAAAATGGGCCGATGCAACTATATAGAAAACCAATTGGGAAATTGATATGATCATAATCACAGCCCCGTTTGCAAACACATAGCATAGTATTGAGACGACAACGAAGCTAATCGTCGGAGGAACTTGTTGAGAGAATAGGCAGGAAAAGAGTAGAGCAAAAAATAAAGGCATTACGGCGAGGAATAAAGATGGCACTGGTATTATCAAATTTGATTCAACAGCTGACAGCAACGATGGTATAGGCAGGTCAACTTCCCAACTGCGAGCTTGCCGCATAAGAGCAAAAAACACAACAGCAACAGAAAGACCGCTGATCTGCATGACATTAGCCCCCATAAAAGTAAAACTGATAAGAACTTCTCAAATACATGAAATAAGAAGCCTAACTACCTATCATAAGCTACAAGCTGCGACAAATTCATATGCATGGGATGGGAAATAGATGCAATATGAAACTACGAAGTACACATGCACAACTACTCTTCTCTTGGCAAAGAAGGAAAACTTTGGTATAAAACATCCATAGGTATATCAAATTTCATCATAATGAGTCATCAAATATTGCAGCAGATAAATTTAAGCATTCAATCTAATATGATTTTATTCATCATATTGGGCCTCCCTTGAGATTCAAGGAACAATATGGCTCTGTCAAATATGTCTTCATGCATATTGTATTATTTTCAAAGAAAATAAAAATATAAGGTCATTGTTTCCCTTTCTCTAAAAAAAATAACAAAGAAGTTAATTAGCAGAAAATTCAATTCATGTTCTTATCAGTCATGAAATTGGTGGATAATCGAAATTTTGTCATAATTCTTGGAAACTCGAGTCAAAAGGAAAAAAATTACTGAACCTGCTCATTCATCATGGAGTATTTTCAAAGCTATTACAAAATTAACTTATTCCAGGTAAAACATAGATACTAATGAAAAAATAAATGCATTTTTCTGTGGAGCTGATATATTTGACTAAAATGGTATTATAACAAAGAGCTCAAGAAAACGAACTGAATTCTAGAAAGCCATGGTGTAAAATTATGAATTCACCTGAGAAAAATATAAAAGCAAAAATCTACCAGCAGAGGCAGTGATAGAAACCCCAATGCTAGTTTTGTACGAGCAATGTGGATCCACCTGCAGAGAATACAAAATTATAGGAATCTAATATTTAGCAGTGCATGAACAATACCAACAAAATGACCAAATTTTCATGTCACCAAGCGTGGTCAGAAGAAAATAAATCATTTTACTTCTAATCTGAGAAACTATACCAATAACAAAACAGTTGTGCTCTCAGAGTCTTGAGTGGAAGTCCAAAGTGCTGGAAATGAATCAACAGTGATTGTTTCAGAATGCAAGTTCGGATATATATGGAGACCAGATGTAGCATCCCATGCAAGTGCTACTGGTGGGAAACAGCGGAGCCTACAAAGTCCTGCAACCCAAAGGAATTAATTAATGGTAGAGATCAAAAGTTAGTAAGTGTGTTAAATGGATTGCACAAGAATAAATAGATGATAAGGTATCTTCGCAAACCCCCCAAAACACAGAAGTAATATAAACCACAAAATGTCCAAGAATGCAACCAGAGTTTATCTACGCAAAAGATAAAATGGATTTTACTCTCCACGAGTTTGAATTACTTGACCTCAATTAAATCCAGACTTTGTAATCTCTTATGAGGCAACATTAAGTGCTTACAAGAGACTTGATTTCTTTTAATTGCAGGTGAAGTAAGTTCTTGACCAGCTTTCTTATTAAGCAAGGAAGCTTCATTATGGGAAGAATTTCTTGACGAGGAATCATCCTTAGAGATTCTGGGCGTGCTAAGACCAAGAGACTTGTAAAGAAATTGGAACCCCTTGGGATGATGTATACATGTCCTTTCACATTCCAATTCAACACATGAATAAAAAAAGACAGATACGCAACAGACAGGACATTCAGTGGCTTTTGAAGCAAATATTTTCTTAAACAATTAGAGAGGGAGGGAAACTGTACAAATACAATGATGCATGCTTGTCGTGTCACATTTTATTCATTACATCATGA
>CAIGRP010103987.1:0-10721 GCA_903798385.1 Fraxinus cuspidata | reverse complement strand
ATTGATTAGAGATAACTAAGTTTTTTAGAATCATATTTGAGAGTTAGGTGAAATCATTCCCTAGGCTTTTCCATCTTGATTAAATTCATATAATTTGTATTCATTGAATTCGTAACCAAAATTATCGTTAGATTAGTTAAAAATATTGATTCATAACTCATTCGTCTTGATACAATAAATGTTACATAATTATAGTATTTTGTACAAAATTAAATTACAATCCATGTGGGTTCAACACTCTAACTCCATTATTATATTACAAAACTTGACACCGTACACTTGCGATATAAATCAAGTTACAGAAATCGCTTGACAATAATTGAAGAAGGAAAATCTAATTTATTAGAAACTAGAATTTTACATTGGCATGAGACTTTTACAATGACAATGCTTTTAGACTTCTTCTCACAACAATTGAAGTGACAATCCCTATTTGTAAATACAAAAATTGGTAGCTTGCCTCTAGAAAATTCTTATTTTTTCATTATATTATTTTACTTGGTCCTTAAGGAATTCTATTAAGGAATTCTAGAATTTTCTGATAATTTCATTATTTTATATTTTAATTTTGCTTGCTTCCCAAAAATCTCTAGTAAATTCTAGAAAATTCTTTTACCTCTAAACTTTTCTTATTTTTCAAAATAGTTTATAGAATTCTAGAAATATGCAACAATGCTAATACTCCTCCATGGTGCATATTTCGGTAACTCCAATCATTTCTCATAGCAACTCAAACTTTACTCGTGGTAACGCCTTCGTAAATAAATATGCAAATTGTTCTTCAATCTTGCAATATTTAAACTCTATCTCTTTGTGTTTCGGCATAACTTTTGAACTTTTTGAAAATCTCAAAAACTTGGGAGGGCAAAAAATATACCCATATCATTTTACATGTTTTGCTCATGTGATGGAGTACGCATCGGATTGCATACATCTGTATATATCAGCTCTAACAGCTCTTTAACTCTCCAAGATTTTCCTGACTAAAATGGTTGATGGTGTTGTTTGCCGAACAAACATCATTTGCAAACTTCTTTAATCTCCTTTATAACTAATAAATCTCTCATCATGCTCTTTTGCTGAATGATCTTCAACCCGTGGAAATGGAAGTGTCAAAATCTCATGTGCCACAGCCATGACTCGTCCACTTGTGCCAGCATTGCCGCATTGTTTGCGTATCTCCATTGAATTGGGTAGCATATGTTCTCCCTCTTTTCTACTTTTGCAATTACAAAGGATTTATGTTTCTTGTCATAGATTGTGCAAGAATCTCCCTCAAAATGTAAAGCATATCCCTTCTCCATCATTTGACCTACACTTAGTAAATTTTGATCTATTGTAGGGACCAATGGAGCTTCATTAATGTATCTCTTGCCCTTTTTTGTATAAACGACAATAGTACATTTGCTGATTGCCTCTATGAAATTTTCATTGCCAGTTTTTATTTTTGTGTTTATTTTATCAATACTGCAAAAAATACTTTCATCTTTTGTCATGTGATTATTGCAACCACTATCTATATACCATGTATCTAATTTCTCTTCAGATATATCCTTGTTGGAGGCATAAAATAGACTTCCTTCTATATCATTTTCTTTAGAGAAATTAGTTTGATGATTTTGTTTAAAACTACAAAAATTTTCCTCATGTCAAAATTTTTTATAGCTATGGCACTATGGTTTTCCTTTAGACCAACACTTTTTTTTCCAAATGACTTTTTTTTTTTTACAAACGCTTCATGGAGGATACTTGCCGTTACTATCGATTTCTTTTTCTTAAATTTCTTTATTTTTAGAATTTTCTTCCACATTCTTTAGATTTTTGAAACCACCTATTAACTTAGATTGAAAAGCATTTTCTTTGTTAATTTCATGACGCCTTTCTAGTATTTTTTCATGAGCTTCCAATGAACACATTAATTTTGTAACTGTTAATTTATCTATATATTTAGACTCCTCAATAGTTGCAATAATTGGATCATATTTTTCTGCGCAAATAATTAAAAGTTTTCTAACAACTTTCTTTTCAAGAACATCATCTCCATAAGATGTTAGATGATTTACTATTGCATCTATTCTTGAATAATAATCTTTTGCGGCTTCAAAATATTTCATTTTTAGATTTTTAAAATTCCTTCTTAAAGTTTGAAGACGACAAGTATGTACCTTGTCACTGCCGCAAAACTCCTCCTTCAGCTTATCCCGAGCTTCTTTTGCCACTTTAGCTCCCATAATTCTCGAAAAATAAGCGTATGTCAAACTCATTTGTAAAGCAAGTAATGCTAGGAAATATTTTTGTCGATTCTCTTTAAGTTCATTCTTTTGTGCAACACTTAGACTGGAAATGTCATCTGCGTTAGTATACCCGTTGTTGACGACATCCCATAAATTTTGCGCATAAAAGTAGGTCTTCATTTTAGGACCAGAAATAATAGTTGTCTCTCTTAAATGTTGGGATAGGAATTGATGAATGGAAAGCATCAGCCATAGTATATGTTTACGTCCAATATCAATCGAACGAAACTCTAATACCACTGAAAATATTTTTACTTTGTAAGAGAAGTAAGTAAATTAGATATGAAAGATTTGGTGGTTTATGTGAAGTATATTTCGTAGGATAAAAATAGTATGGAGTAANAAGACTCAAAGAAAAAAGACAAATAAATAGGTGATGATATTTTATAGTTGGTAGGAGAAATATGTAAATTAAATTGGAAAAGTTTGGTGGTTTATGCGAAGTATATTTTGAGGATATAAAATAGTATGGAGTAATTTTAAATTGGAGAAGATAATTGAATGAGGAAAATTGAAGTTATTGAAAAATAGAATTTTACAACGGCAAGAAACTTTTACAATGGCAATGCTTTTAGACTTCTCCTCTCAACAATTGAAATGACAACTCATATTTATAGCATATAAAAGTTGGTGGCTTGCCTCTAGAAAATTCTTATTTTTTTCATTATTTTATTTTACTTGGTCCTTAAGCAATTCTAGAATTTTTTTGGATATTTTCATTATTTTATATTTTAATTTTGCTTGCTTCCCAAGAATCTATAGTGAATTCTAGATAATTCTTTAACCCCTAAACTTTTCTTATTTTCCAAATTAGTCTAGAGAACTCTAGAAATATGCAACAATGCTAATATAATAAATTAATCTTTATACCTGACCATACATCCTTCAACCACATCAAAATTTTCAAACCATAATCATTTTCCCAATCCATTCTCTCTCTATATCTTCATTGTCTCTCCTTTCCATTCACCACACACCACCATCGGTGTGCCTCTTGCACGGCGCTTATGATGCCATCGCAGCGTGCTTGGACCAACTCTATCTCCTTCTGCTGTCTTGACCTCGACGCCGACCACAATCTCGCATTTTAAGTCTCATGTCTTCACCTCCTGCTCCTCCGGATGGTGCTCCCATTGGATTGACCACTTCTCCTCAGTATATTGCTTCCACTTCAGGAGGTGCTGCTCTTGGTTTCTTTCCTATTTCAGTTGCTTTGATTCCACCGGAGCATCGTCGACGCTGGGTTCATGACGGCTCCGAAGGTTTGCGCTTGCGATATCGTCGCCGTACAGTGCCACTGCGTTACTCACTATCAGCAATGATGTCATAATCACCATTGTTTTAAATTGATTTCAGATATGTGGTTTTAAATTTATTTGTTCAACTTGGGATACTTTTGTGGTTTTACTCTGATTTTGGATATGTTTAGCTTGAGCTTGAGTTGTGTACATAGCGGTATTGATGGTGGTTGTGGTGCAGTTGGTGGTTGCAGTGGTTACCGTGGTGCGGCGATGGTGTTAGCAGTAGTGGTGGTGGTGATTTCCATGGCTTGGTGATATTGCAGTGGTTTTATTGGCGATGGTGCTGGTGGATCTAACGCTGCTGGTGGTGGATGGCGGTGGTGGTGGTAGTTGATACATGTAGCCGTCGTGGTGGTATTTAGGTATGGTTTTGGTTGTTATCATCATCGTTGCAGTGGTGTTGGCGATGGTGCTACTGGAGACAGTGGTGAGGTAATGGTGGTCACAAATTGTTTGTTGATTGTGACTAATAAATTGATTAATGTGTGACCAATGAAATAAATAATTTATAACTAATAAATAATGTGTGGCCTTAAAATTTGTTGAATAATGACCATTAATTTAATAATGTGTGACCTAAAAATAATTTGTGACTAATTAATTTGATATCTTGTGATCATGAAATATGTTGTGACTCATAAAATTTGTGATTTGTGACCAAAAAATAATATGTGACCAATTAAGTTATGTAATTTGTGATCGAGAAATAAATTGAAACCTACAAAATTTGTTGTTTGTGACCGTCTGGCCTTTGATTGTGACAATACATAATCGTGACCATAAATTATATAATATTGTGACTTTAATATATTTAATTAATAAAATATATTTAATTAATTATTTAATAAATAAAATTTAAATTAATATCCGACTTTTGAAAAAGTAAACCTTATTTCTTACTTTGAAATATGGCATACTTAATGTCTTACGAATGAAATTTTCCCCATAAAATAACATATAGCCCACTTATCCAATATCGGCCCATATACAAAACCCATATTCCCTAAAGCCATTTCTTGAAACCAAACCTACCCCATTTTAGCCCAATTCTGTAATCCAAATTGTAAATCGACCAAAACCTATACCATCATGCCCTCCAATCCTTAATCCTTTCCCCAACGCCCCCCGTGGCATAGCCCGTGGTGCAAATGACATGAGTGAGGTAGTCTCTGATGAGCTGGCAGTCGCAGTGTGAGAGTTCAATTCCTGCCTCTTATAAGGTATGGAATTTGACTCTTTGTGGGCACTAGTAGGGCAGCACTTGTACCTTGGCCTGCTGGCGCACATCCCGCAATTTACCTCCTCCACAATGCTCTAAGGGCAGGGCGGGGTGGTGGGGGATCCTTAAGGTTGGGGTTCAACCTTTTTTCTTAATCATTTCCCCAACCATCGATACCTAGCCCGCCGAAAACTTAGCTACAAATCGCTGCCACCAGCCTCAAAACCCACTGCCAACATAATCATCAACACCACGCCATTCCAGCCGCTACCTTCAAAAGAAGAACCCCAGTCATACATCCTTATATATACACAATCCATCAACAGCCATTAAAAGCACCACCCATTGCCACCATCTTCGACACGAATCCACACATCCCTTCCAACGCGACATCTCGTGTCGGCCATTCCACCACACAATCCTTCTATTCTGTCAGCCTCGAGTTATCACCGTTAAATCCACTATTCCTGGAAATAGTCTTCGACTGCTCCAAATTGTTTGGATTCATGCCTCTGTCTGTTAGTAGATTAGATTAGATTAGATTTGTAAAATAAAGAAAGAATTGTTCTTTTACACTAATAGTCATCTTTTGTTCCTATTGATTGACATAGCCACCCAGATGCATCAACTGTCGCTATTCCACTGTAGTCGTGTCAACATGAAAATCATGATTGGAACATTGTTCGACTCTTTTGAGTCTCATGAGGTAATAATCTCTTTTATGTTGAACATGTGTTTTTATTAAGTGTTTTGGCATAAATTTTAAATTTACAAAAAAAAAATTCAAAAAATTGCTTCTATTCTTCTAACATCATGTATAAACCCTATAACATCTCATGCATTTATGTCGAACCCAGATATCATTATGAAAATAGTGCGCCTTCCCATCCCCGTGCCTATACAATCATCCTCCATTTAGGGACTGTGTTGACAATATTCATTATTCTTCTAGGTAAGTTCCATTGCAACTTTGGGATTTTGATGGTTGGACTGGTCCAAAATCATTTTTGGATTGGCTAAATAATCTTGAAAAATTCTTTAACTAGCACAATTTGAGTGACTCACATCGAATTGTCTATGCTAATAGGTCACTTTTCGGTTAAACTAAGAGTTATTCGAAGTCTTTTTTACATAATCGTCTAGGTCAACCATCAATCACTTTATGGGATAAGATGAAACGAATTCTAAGCAATAAATTACCTCCCGTGTATTCTCGAACTCAATTGTCAAATCAATTCTTTTGTCACTGTAGGCAACTTATGTCCACTATTAGTGAGTATCTAGCCCACTTCGAAGAGTTATTAAACAATTATTATATTTATGAAGCTTTCCACATCACAACGTCTAGGTTTATCGATAGTTTAAATACTGAAATTATGCCTAACGATATTCCTGGACCTCAATTCTTTGATGACGCTTATCGTCTGGCTAACAATTGGTACATATCATTTCGACTTGATCAATTATGTACAAAACTAGACACATCGCTCCAGTTACTTTCTAAGTCTAGTTGTGTTAGTCCTCTCTCGAATGAAAAAAAAAATTAGATTTTTATTGTTGAACCAATTGAGTTTTCTGATAGTGAAGATGGGAGTATTGAGACTTATCTTGTATCTCCTCTCACACCGATTGTTGACATTACTAACAATGATACAGTTGATAGCTTAACTATAGCATTGTCGCCTTTTCCAAATGTTTTGCATAGTCCTAAGTGTACATTTAAAGTTAAGTTTGTTGTGACATTACCTCAAACGAATGATTCTTCGCAAGTTGCAACAATATTTTCTAAGACAATTATCCATTTTCACACTTTTCCAATTGATATTCGATTATTGCCTACCAATTATTGACATGCTGTGTTAGCTCATCATTCTGTTGAAAACATTCCTAAATTTCATGCTATGATAAAAAAGCAAATTATTTTTAACCATGAAATTTCTGAACTTATTTTCGATTGCAACATAGGTTAGGAGACCCTAATGATTATTATTTTTTGTTACGTGTCTTATTATCTCGGTTTCCTAAATGTGCTAAGAAGAGAGTTTTGGAACATCCATATAAAGATTTTCTATTCGACTGACCATCACACTTAAATAAAAGTTATATTTTCAATGTGGAAGAATTGTTTCCTTATAGGGGCCCATTTGAGTTTTCGCTGTTGCAATCATTCTTTTCTGCAGGCCACTCTAAAGTGCTAGTTCTTTGTGCTTCTCATTATGCACAATCAATTGAAGATTTTTTGGTTTAGTTGCATGAGCTTTTTCTTTTCTGAGTTAATGATCGACTTTTTGCCAGAAAGAGAAATTGTCACACTTGGTTAGGTCATATATGTGGGGATGATTTGCAACTTTAGTTGTCATCAAGTGATCAATTTAAATATTTCCTCCTTGGGATGAGTGCAACCACATGTTGTCAATAGTACAATTTCAACATTTGATCAAAACAAAAGACACACCTTTGTAGAATATAAAGTTACAGTCTAACTCATCGGAGTCGAGTTTTCTCAGTTAGGGAGAAATGATAGAGATCAAGATAAGATAAAGGATGAAGTTAGATATAATTTTAATAGAGAATTTAATTTAAATTATAAGGGTTTTAATCAGATTAGATTAGTTTGTTTATTTTGATAAAGTTCTAGATTAATTGAAATTCGTTTGATTTTAGTTTCTTTCAATTTCTTGCTCTATAAATAAAAGGCTTATTCATTGTAATTAATAACCAGAATATATGAATAAACATCGATTTTCTTCTTGCTCTCAATTCTTCTCTTCTTTGTACCCTCTTTCTCTTCTGGTTCCCAATTGTTCATTGTCAAAATGTGTACATAATGTGTCATCATGTCATATATCCTCTCCTAAATTTGTATTTTTGTGTTTATTTTTCCAATAATATTAATAAATAATGCATCTCATGTGTGGCTACGCTTACGGGAAATTGGGAAAGTCTTATAAACTATTGAAAGAAATTATTGAAATTCCTAGAAAAACAAATATAAGCGATCAATCACATGAATCTAAAAAATACAAAAAATAAAACTTACAGATAATTAAAGATTGAACATAAGGAATTGTTTCAGCCGAAGACTCAGAGGTTCGATGACCACTTTTAACACACAATCCCCTATTGAGCATCCATTAAAATGGATAATGCTCGATTGTACTAAAAATGGTCAAAATGGCAACCAAAGTTTACAATAATTCAAGATTACAAAAGATCTAACCATAAATGGATTTATCTTTTAAAAATTGTAGATCGAACAACTAAGTTCATCAAGAACTCACACAAACCACAAATCCGGTGTATAAAACACAGGAACGCTTAAGCCCTTAACAATTTCAATCAGAAAATACTATAATCAGAAACAGATTTGAAAATCTCAATCTCGAATGAGAGTTTCCAGACCAGAAGATGAAACCCTAGATGAAGGGTTTTTTTCTCTCCCACAAACCAAAGCCAGATTTTTCAAAATAATGAATCGCTGGAGTCAAGTACGGATTTAACCCTGAAAACATCCAGAAAGCAGTCAGAATGCGAATACGGCTTTAGTCAATTTTGGTGGCACACACATCACACGTGCACAATGACCCAACAATTATGATATTCAATTCAGGATAGGATTAGTCAATATTTTTCAATAATGTATGTATTTACTCCTTGTAGTCAAATTATCTCCCCATTTTAAATTCAGCAGACTTAGAAGATTTGTGAAATTCAATATACAAGTGGCTATGAACATCTAGATTTGGCTTGGTCAGTAGTCTTCCAGTGTAAACTCTACGCCCCTGTTTATTGTATATTAAATCAATTTTTTAGTAAATTTTGATAAAAATTGATGAAATGTGTGATTGAAAAGTCCTTGACCCCATAAAATGTGATTAAAATTGATTGAAAAATCCAATGCTATCAGGTCTTAAGGTATTTTGTAGCCTTTATCTACCAGGATAAAAACTACATTCTGCTAGCAAAGATGAACAAATCGAGACTGTACAAACCCGTACCATACTTCTTGTAAAGCTTGAGAAAGTACTGCAAATGAGGTCCTTTCTCATTTTCCTCTCCATTGCCATTGCCACTGTGGAAAGCAACTCTGAAGGTAGCTATAAAGATTTGTGTTAAATACTTGTAGTTCGTTTAGTACAAGCTAAAAACTTAGAATCATTTTTGTTGTTGAGTCGAGGATAAATCTTTGTTCTTGTGCAGTGGATGCTCTTCAAGTCTGGAGGACTAAACTGACAGATCCAAATAATGTCCTCCAAAGCTGGGATCCAACACTGGATAATCCCTGCATCTGGTTCCATGTCACCTGCAATTCAAACAATAGTGTTACAAGAGTGTAAGTATCTATTTCTCTCCACCTCAAATTCAAAATAATTTTCTTAATCTGCATAACTTGGTTTTATAGTTTTAGATGATTATTGAAAATGCGATTTTGATTCATTGAAGGGACCTTGGAAACGCAGGACTAGAAGGACCTCTCGTGCCTGAGCTTGGAATCTTAGCTAATCTTCAATACTTGTAAGCTCGATAAACCTTTATCCATTAGTGCGTACCAAACATGCAGTCAATGAATGTTTGTGCTTTGCTCTTTGACAGGCAAGTCCAACGAAATAAGATCAGTGGAGAAATACCGAGAGCTTTAGGCAATTTGACAAAGCTTGTGAGCTTGGGTCTGAATCTGAATCAGCTAAGAGGATCGATCCCAGAAACTCTAGGGAACTTAAGATTATTAAGATTCTTGTAAGCTAATTATCTCCATATTCCATACTGCAGAATTCTGAAGTTTTATGCAATTTTACAGATATTTTATTGATATGATTGCAGGAGGTTAAACAATAACAATTTAACTGGGAGAATACCAAATAGTGTCATTGAACTGATCCATTTTGGCAATTTGCTGATCATGTAAATTACTGTCCATTCACCAATTTGTGACCCTTGAATATTTAATTGAATTTATTATCAAAATTTGCATTATCACTGAAGAATTATTCTGAATTTCCATTGCAATGTGATCATCAGGAATGTCTCAGACAATCACTTGGCAGGCACCGTTCATCGCACAAATAAAGCAGGTTGGTGATACTAATCAGGACGGGACAGTATTAAATTATTAATGAAGAAAAATACGTTAATTTGGTGTAGTTTAATACTAAGTATCAAACGTGTCTTTCATGTGTGGGTTCTAATGGCAATTGAATTTGCTCTGTCTATTGAAGGATTTGTTACTACTACCATAATTCAAGATGCAAAAGACTAGAAGAACATGATGCTGACTGCTGAGCTGAGCTACCATATATTATCCATTCTTGTACTGCAATAAATTGCCTTGACATCTGAGGTGAAACTTTAAAAATTTGCAAAAACATTCACCTACGCCGGTGTACTACGTATCGTGCACTGTGCATTGTCTATTGTGTATCTCATACGGATTGTAATCGACCAATATTTGGATCTCTCTGGTTTTTTATTTTATTTTTGGGTGTGTGTGCTGTATTTGAAATCTTTTAAAAGTTTGTTTCTTATGCAGAATGAAAACGTAAACAATAAAGGGTTTTGTTCGTAACATATGAATGGATGTTTGTTCGAATTTTGTTCGAACGGACATGATAATTATTTGAAATCCACCTAAAGGAAAAATTGAAATATATTATTAATCAATAAAAACAATTAAAATTTTTTTTACCAATGTTCTTATATTTGGCCCGACCATAGACCCGATTAAGTTAAAGGGTTGAGGGTCAAATAGTCGAATCAGGATCGAATCAGAAATTAAAATAATTAAATAATTGATTTATATATAAATTCATAAATATAAGTAAAAAAATTTATTAATTAAAATAATATTCTGAATTTCATTAGTTAACCAAAACTATCTATGGAGCTATTTAAAAGGGAACAATACATAAA
>CAIGRP010103979.1:0-12604 GCA_903798385.1 Fraxinus cuspidata | reverse complement strand
ACGTCAAAAAGGTGAAAAATGATGTCTTCCGCAATGAAACGTTGAAATAAGGGTGAAAATGCCAAAAACTGAAACGTAGGGACGTTTTCCGCAAGGAGTGCCAAACGTAGGGACGTTTTATGCTATTAACCCTAAATTAAACAAGCAACCAATATATTAAATAAATTTAATATTTATTTTTATATAATTATGATTAGAAATTGATCTCTCTCTATTGAAAAATTGGCGGAAATCATGAAAACGGGAGTGAAATTAAATTTTATTTACAAAATGATCATTTGAATAGGACAAATAAGAAATGGTGAAAAAGAAGAGAGAAAAAATACATAAAAAAATTAAAAAGAGTTAGATTTTTTTTTTTTTTTGGTCAAAGTTTTTCAAAATCTTGAGGGTGAATGAAATTTTTTATGAGATTGTATATTTGTATTTTCTTACATGAATAATTTAATAAAAAGTATTAATATGTTAAATACTCGGTAACTTTTTAAGACTTCTAAAAGTCTTTTTTAATACTCCATAACTGTTCAAAGTTTATATTAAATATCCCAAGATGTCATTGGTCCTAAGAATCTTACCTTCACTTAACCCCTGTTTTTCCCCATTAAAATTATAATTTATTTTTTTCTCTTTTTATCAACCATATATTTTTCAATAAAATAATATTGTATGTAATCTCAAAACTTTTTCTTCTTTTCTAACCACACATTTTTAAAAAAAAAAAATTAAAAAAATACAATTTTAACCTTTAAAATTTCAAATAATGGAGGCCAAACGAGAGCTTAGAGAGATGTACTAGACTCACGTTCTTTCGTGCTCGTATGTTGACGCCCAACTAAAGTCTCACAAACATACCTTAAAAAGTCTTGATTAAATACACCTAGATTTTTTTAGCCCTTGTTTGACAACTATTATAAAAAATGAGGTTTTTGAAAAAAATGAATTTAAAATAATGAATTTTTTAAGAATGTGTGGATAAAAAGTAAGAAAAAGTTTTGAGTTTACGTGCAAAATATTTTATTTTAAAAATATTAAGTTGAAAATAAGTTTGAGAAAAAGATTATTTTAATGATTGTCAAGCAAGGGCTAAATCTCTAAAAGTGTTTATTTAATAGTTTAGTTGACCCCAAAAACTATTCTACTTATGTTATTTCAAATTTTAATTTCAAAAAATATAATTTAAAAGAAACCAATTTGGTTTCCTTTTTTTTTTTTCCAAATTCGAAAAAACATTAAATTAATAAATGCATCCATTGTTTTAGGTTGTCGTCTGAACTCAATGAATGAATTCACAACCCACAAGATTTTGAAAGCTTTAGAATTTAGAGCAAGGACCTTCCTAGACTAATGCGATGCTATCAAGTAGAGTAAATGCCTTTAGCCTTGAGTTAAATGATTTACATCTTTCTTTTCAGTTTAGTCTAATGGTTTGGTTGGTTTGGTTCAATTTCATTTACTTACAATGGAACCAATTAACTTCAAACACGATTGATTCACAGTCGAGAAAGAAACAAAATATATAAAAATTATTTTTCCTTAAACTCATTTTCAACCACATATTTTATGGAATTCACAATTTTTATCAAATTTTCAACCACATATTTCATTAATTTTTATCCAAATATACTAAAAATTTGATCTTTAGTCAAACCATACATGGCCAAAACATAAATCATGACCATGAATCAACTAAGCCTTTTACCGACTTTCTAAAAAATGAACTATCCTTAATAAATCCTAAATGTCAAGCATGTATAACATTACACAGTCTCCCACCAATAGGAAGTGTCACATGACTGATCAAATAGGGCATCTGAGCAAAGATTGCACCACGTTTCAGTTGATGCCAATGGTGAACTGTCTCCTCCTTCTTCCTGTCCTAAATGGTTGCTGATTTTTTCCTCATCATCTTCACGTATAACTCCATTGAGGTCCTTTCGTTCGGAATTCGGGCAACACGGTATTTCTTTGTATTCAACATTTTCATCAAGAGAGTTATCTAGTTGATTCTTTAGCTGTTGTAACTGTGGACGTGTTAAAGATAAGATTTAAATGAATACTTATTAGCTTTATATTGTCTAGTTGAGAAGTAATATCCTTTATTTTATCTAACAATTTTCTAATCAATTATCTATTCCTTTTATTGTATATCCTTAAATTATGTCGCATGCTTCTTGAATTGTTGTAGGACTTCCATTAATCTGATGAATATCAAATTTTTGGATAATTCTTTTAGAATTGAAGACTTATATTTTCCATTATATGGTTATACGTGTTCAAGTCTTGTTGTATCTCATTTATAAAACTTGTGTAAGTGTCAAGAGTTTTAGTATATTTTGACAAATATTGATGAAATGTATGGTTGAAAAATTAATAAAAATTGTGAATCTATGAAATATGTGATGGAAATGAGTTTAAGAAAATTGAATTTTAAGAAATGGGGGCCAAACAGGGACTAAGATTTTAGACGAGATAGTTAGGCATGGGAAACCAATAGAACCAATTCTTGGGATAAGAAGTACTTCCATATCAGACCACTAATTAGATTGGGAAATTATTCAAACTTGATTTTGGCTTGCATGCATACAAGGTATGAAAAATGAGTTGAAAGAGAACTAGTTGGAACAAGGAGAAAGCAAAAGAATAAGATACCTGCATTTGTAAAGACTGTTTTTCCCTCATCAAAGATTCGGATTTCGCGTATAAGTTGTCACAATTGGCTTTAAGCACTTTGTAATCTTGCTCGATTTGCTTCGACTTCCATCTCGCCCTTTTGTTCTGAAACCAAATAGCTACTTGGCGCGGCTGCAGCCCGAGATCTCTAGCTATTTGTAGCTTCTTACTTGGTTCAAGCTTGCTGCCTAGCTTGAATATGGATTCTAATGACTTTATTTGCTCATCACTAAACCTCTTAGCATTTTTGCTTATCTTTTTTGAGAGAGTTTTCTTGTGGGCAGCTTCATTTTCCTCTGATACTTCCATCACTTGAGGTTGAGGGTGTTCTAAACCGGGACAAAAATTTTGTATTACTTAAGGAAAGATGTTATTGCTTGTATTCATAGATTTAATGCTTGTCTGAAACTAAGAAAAACGAGGGCTTATTAATATGATGAAGTAAGTTGTTGTTTAGCAGTTGAGTTCCGTCTTTATCAAACCCTATTGTCTCATGTACAGTTCAATGCTTGTTATCCTATGAATTTTCCACGGCTCTATTTTGGATCCTTTTTCTATATTTATCTTGTAATAAATTCTTTTGCAAATTTGTGAAAACTAAAGTGTTTGTATACCATACAACTATGACAAGTGTGATAGCTTGTTACAACCTACGGTTTGGATTGCACCGAGTGACGACAAAAAATTCGTATAAGTGACCCCAATTTTATTGAAAATATTGTCTTTAAGTGATTTTTGTTGTATTTCTTATGGTTTGTGGATTTGAGTCGAGCACACCCGAAATACGACGGAAATATCATAGTGAAAGCATATTATGCCTATGGGACAAGATGGCATGATGAAATTGGAAAAATGGGAAGGTGAAGAATAATTGTTGCCTAATAACAACAAAAGAGATGGCTGCCATTATTTTGTCATTAATCATGAGGAAGAGAGTTCACATTAACACTCAAATCTTCTGGTTTTTAGCTTTCTTACACAACACAACTCTTGCGTGAATTGAATGGACATAATTAAATGGTATATGTGCTCGATAGTTCATCGAAAAGAATAAAAAGAGCGACGCTTGGAGAATTGGAAATTATAATTCTATCCAATAAAAAGCAATAAAATAGTAGTAAAATAATGAACACATAGAAGAACATGAAATATTTTTAGAGTTTCATCTCACTATGAGACTATGTCCTCGTTCGTCAATACAACAATTCAGTTAAAAAGTTTATATGTGAAAAATCGCAAGCCCTATTTATAATAAAAACTAAGGCAAAATCAAAATTATAAGTGCAAAATTTCTTAACTATCTTTAATGAAAATAATCCTTATAAGTGCATAATTGAAATTACAAAATTGATTTGCGTAAGGATTTCGCATAAAGAATAATAATTAAACTTCACAACTTGAAAAAACGAGAGATCAAAACATGAGACCTAACATGCCATGTAGGGACAGAAATGGCATTAACCTCCTCAAAAGTCTCATCCGTCGGCGTTTCTTGTCCTGCCCTTTGGTAAATTGTCTAATGTTGATATTTGTTAAAGTTTTATGTAATAAATAAATATTTTAAAAATATCTTTCATGTCATATTTAAACGAAGCGAATAACATATTATACTCAATTTAGTGCATACTCAACAAGTTTTGAACGGCCCAAAGTTTGCTCACTTTTCCAAGGGTGCAACTTGTTTCCTCTATGTATTTAATTAAGAATATTAGAGAAAATACATGAAACTATAAAGATTTGGCTTCTATTGTAAGAAGATCGAAGAATAGTTGAAATCAATATATTGTTTATTTATTTCACTTTAATCGATGTAAAAAGTATTTCTTGGTTAATTCACGGGGAACTCTTAAGCTTGAAAACTCATATAGAAGAGAAAAACTTTCAAGATTGCTCTAGAACCTATGTCAATTCGTTTGGAGTTATTTTCTCAAATTTCAATATTTCAAAAGCCTATTCATAATTGCTTCAACGTATTTATAACATTGCCGGTCTACTTACTTAAGCTAGCTTAAGGTCAATGTTAATATTTCATGTCTTTATCTTCATTTCCCTATGCTACTAGCAAGATAATGTTATCTATTATGAAAAAAAGTTATTTATTGGGTTCATTCATTTATTTGATCCCATTATTAACTGGACTGCACTTCAATTCGTGCCAGTAAAATTATTGTACTTTAATTTAATTTCACAGAAGGTCACAATACGAACGATTTATGTCCAATACGAACGAGCATCCTACCTGGCTTTCAAGATGCTCTGAACTGAACAATTTATGTCCAATCTATTTTTTTTTTTTTTTTGAAAGCATTTTTATTTTATTTTAAGTTTATAATGTAGACATAATTTGTTTTGTTGGTAGTAGGGGTGTCAATAAATTGATTTTTTTTTTATCCGAATTCGATGAAATTAATGAGAGATGGATTTAGGATCTCGATTCAATAATCTGATCAAGATTCGAAAACGGCAATTCGTGGATTATCGGACCGAAACCATAAATTATTCTTATCAAATTTGATCGGAAATGAACATATTCGATCCATATCTTATCCATTTAAAGTCCTAGTTGGTAGTAACCACGACATCAACTAAAATTAATAGATGGGACTAAGAGGCTTTAGGGAAATCAAATTAAAGTGTAATGATTCAATTGAAAGGAATTAAATTACAATAACTCAATTGATAATTGAGTTAAAGTATAGTGACTATGAATGAATTAACCCAAAATATTAAAGATTATAAAATGTCAAATTTTCTTGAGTTCCATTCATTGTCTAAAGTTTTTTTATTCAACTATGAGAAAAATAATTTATGTATTATTTTCGATATATTTTTCGACAATATGCAGGTCGAATTTATTTATTTTTATTAAATATTTAATACGTAAACTTTTTCGTAAAAAAACAGAAATATAAAACTATTATTTTCTAGATTTATAGTAGTACTTTAATGTTCTCTCCCACTTGTACTAATCAAAACTTGTCGTGATTAGAAATTCCTAAAGTAAACATCTCTTTATCCCAACATTGCGTAGCAAGTTGGGACTTCAGTTGGACAGATGTGAAGAATTTATTACAACTTTTGAAACATAAGTTACGTGCCGAAAAATGTTGGGCACGACTTACAAGGATGGTCGGTCCATTTCTAACCGTTTAAAACTTCAATTGAAATGCTCGTATTTGATCTACATTAAAATTTTCATTTTCATTCTTTAATCATTTTTAACCACACATTTTTCAATAAAATAATATTTTTCATCACATCAATAATTTTTCCTTCTTTTTCAATCACACATTCTCCATCAATCTATCATTCCAAATACATTCTTCCAAGATAATGTGGCTCAAACACACGTAGAATTTCTGCTTTTACTTTTACTTGTTATAAAAGATCATTTTTGATAAAATTAGCCAGACAAGTTACTTCAAGAAAATTATATTTAGAAATATTTTTTTAATTTCAAAAATAATTTTTGACATTTTTAAAGTTGTATCAGACTGACTCTTATATAATACTAGAATGAAGCAAAATATTTGTATTTGGGTATCGCTATGCATCTCTTATGTATAAAAAAACATTGAACATGTCAACTTTTTTTTAATGAATTCATTGTTTATGTGAAGATTAACGTTGAAGAAAAATTTGAATTAACATATAAATTGAAGTTACATCAATGGTAGTGGGTTAATGCTTTATGTCAATTTTATGGTTAGAAAATTAGGAAAAGTTGATTTATAGTGTCTTGTTCTTTGTGGATAACCATCAAATATTCTATCTGTTTGATGCTTGAAAAGGAATTATTGTTTGTCGTTTTTGGATCAAGTCATGATAAATAAATTAAGGTAACACAAATTGATTTAACATCTTCCGATAAACGTAGCGGTAGGTTGAATGTTGGGGAGAAAAAATTGTGGTTGGATTCTAATTTTTTTTGAAATAAAGTATTTTGTTCGCATTGGATCTAAAGGCTACTTGATCAATGTTAAAACAACGAAGATGATATGAGATGAGATGAGTTGGTATTTTTTATAATTTTAAGAAATATTCCGAGTTAAGTTTAATTCGATAAGTGAACATAAAATCTGCAAACTATTTCTGATAGTTTTTGAGATTTGCTTAGGGTCGATATTGTTATTTCATTTTTTTTCCCGGTATTTTAAAGAGCTTTTGAAAGTGAGTTTAATTCAATAGTGGACCAAGCATTGTGTATATTGATGTCTTTGTTGTATCTCCACAACAATTACACGTTTTCAACTATAAAGAATTGATCTTTTGTCCACAGTGACAAGCGTTAATGTGTTGCTCACCCGTCGATGTGGCAAGATTCATTCTGTAGCACGGGATTTTGTAACGGCAAAAACAAAGACCCTTACAATCGGATCGACAGGAGATCCCACACTTCAATATGAGAAAGAAAGAGCATGAGAAAAGTCATCGTCTCGTCGCAAGGCTCATTTTGAGTTGTGGGTCATAGGGCGGGTAGCTTTATACAAATACAAAATTCTGAAATCTCCTCTAGAGTTAAGGCTTTAGTTCAAAATCCCGATAATCATTGAATTGCCCTTCATTTGCACGAGATTGGCCACATCAACGGATAGTTTCTAAATTTATTTCCCAACAGTCGATGTGGCAATATGTGGCGTTGCCACATGAGCAATACATATCATATCCACTATGTACAGAAGATCAGTTCTATTCAACTATAGATGTTGATACTGTTATTTGGCATTGGGGGCGCATTAATATAGCCAGACCAAGTGGGATTCTCTATGGGATGCTTATGCATCAAGTGGATCATTTGATATCACTTGTCAACAGATGATAATGCCAATTAGATATATATCCCTTGTTTGTGAAGAAGTGAGCTATTTAATACAGTAGTATGTTAGAGGACTTGTTTGTGCAGTTTCAACCAGTAATGCTACATAAGCTTAGAAAAAAATGAACAATCTGCTTCAGCATAAGAAATGGTGTTCTAGTTCTCTATTTGAATAAAAGCATCTTCAATGGATAATACGGATTGCTATGTAGTTAGCACGAAGATTGAAAGGCTTTTGGTATACGAGATATTGATGTCTAATAAATAGATATTCGAGTTAAAAACAAATTCCAATATATTTTATAGATTGCTATATAGGCTACTAGTGCAAAAAATGATTTTAAATGTTCATCTTACCTTTGCGATTGCTTTGCTGATTTTACTCGAAGCAAAAGTTAAAGGTTTACAAAATATGCTTGTGGTAATGTCAACATTCGATTTTTAAATTTGGTGTTGATGTGTAATCTTGTTACTCGTTCATTTGCGCGTTCTCGTACAGTGCCGTGGATGTGCACCTCTACACATGTCCAACCAGAGGCTCGTACTTGTAGGTTAAGATAGTAGATTTCAGTAAATACTAAGTGCAACTAATGCCGAGTGAGTAACAAGAGGGCATAGCTTCTTTTAGTGAAAAGAAAATCACTTTAACAAAAGGAAGTTACAAAAATGTATCGAAGAAATGAGGATACTGATACCGTTATGAATTCCACCACTTGAGTAAATTAAAGAAGTTTGCCCCACCAATGAATCGTCTGATGCAGGGGGGCTCCAAGCATGTGATTAACTGATTATCATACATTTGGAACTCAAGAAAGGTTAAATTTGTATGGTTAGAACTTGAGTTTGAATTACACAATTCCTATAATTCAGATACCGTTTGGTCCCCTTTCTTTCAATTTTTAATGTTTGGAATATTATTTTTTTGGAGAATGTGTGATTGAAAAAAGAGAAAAAAATTTGGTTTACGTGTAATATTATTTTATAGAAGATCGCGTGGTTGAAAATAAGAGACACAAGAAACAATGAGAATGAGAACGGGGGCTCAATCTTGAACTGATTACATTTTTATTTCTGAGGTAAATTTTAAATTATTTTGAAATAACTCCGAACAATGTCCTACTCCATGAAAAACCTCATCTTGATACTTGAAATTTTCACAATGTTCCTGAAAGCACGTGAAATGATAATGTGGATTCTCGTTAGTCCTGTCGAAGAAAGGTACATTGCTTGTAACAAATTGATGACATCTTGCCTTAATTGGAAATATATCATGCACATATGGAGGATACATGATAGTGGACTGTTTATCAACAAGAAGAAAAATCCCGATAAGCATATCGTCTTCATTGTTTTCGTGTTCCGCTATAGCATGTTGTTTATTTTTTACTTCTATACATTTCGTGAAAGAAAAAAAAAACGAGTTAATCAACTGAATATGATACCAAAAAGCTAGTTGTCGAAATTATTCAACAAGAGGACGATATCGTTAACAAGTGATAAAGTAGGTTATAGAGTATCTTATTTCACCTTAATTAAAACTAATCTTAACAAGAACATACAGATTAAATTTTCATTTTACAATTGAAGTTTTTAACTAAAATAAATTCTAATGGAGAAAACAAGTATCTAGGTAGAAATCAACTAAGGAAAGAGTTAGGAGTCCTCGATTTCACTAATTAATCATACTTATGTTCAATTCATATTTTTCTTTCATTTATTTTGTCACCTATCATTAAATCTAAGATAATATTTTGAGTATTAAAACACGCAATCTTTTGATTTAATAGAGAACAAATATTTAGGTTTGTGACAAAAATTCTATGTGATTTAGAAGTTTGTTGTATGAAAGAAGTTTGTTTAATCTTGGTTTAGAAATATGGTTTGATTAGGAATCAAATTTCATGGTGTTTTGGAGTTTTTGATTGAATTAAGAATTTGGAGATGAAGTAAAATACCTTGGGACAAGAAAAAAAATTGTTTCAACAAGCTCAGCGCTGACGCCACCTTCTTGGGCAGCAAACCACGGCGCCCCAATAGCTTGTTTTTCCGCGGTTTTCTCGTTTTTTCGAATTTTGGGACTTATTCTTCATCTTGGACTCCACAACTCGAGGTTTTGCTTCTATAAATAGTCAACAAGATATAGGCACTCAAGAAAGGAAGAAAATGCAAGACTCGAGAGAGATTATAACAATTAGATCTTTGTGTATACATTAGAAATAAGAGAGAATTGTTTAAATTAGATTGAGAGGATCAAAATCTTGTAAGACAATTGGTTATTTCTTGGTATAATAAATTCTCATCTTCCATAATTTTCTTGATTGTTGTGTGATCCATTAAATTTCATAATGTCCATATTTTTCGTCTTTAATTATTTGGTCAGTTTCTCAACAAGTGATATCAAAATGTTTTTGATATCGGGTTGATTCATGACAAGTGGTATCAGAGCCACGAGTTTTTTGACGATTTTTTAGGAAGTCTAAATTGATTATTAAAGCGAGGTTGGAACAAGGTAGATTGTTCAGGGATGACAACTTTGAAATTTGATATTCCGCTTTAGAATCGTAATAGTAGGTTTTCATTGTGGCAAATCATGTGGCAAATCAAGATGCGAGCGGTTCTTACTCAATTAGATCTTGATGATGCTTTATTGGGAATTAATAGAATGCCTACAACAATGACTATGTAAGAGAAACAACAGAAGGATCAGAAAGCCCTATCTCAGAAACATCTTCATCTTTCTAATGAAATTCTTCAGGACGTGGTAAAAGAGAAAAGTGTCACTGCATTGTGGTTGAAGTTGGAGCAGCTTTGTATGATAAAGAGCTTGACAAGTAAGTTACACTTGAAGCAACACTTGTATTCTCATTGCTTGACGGAAGGTGGATCTTTGGAAGGTCATCTATCGGTGTTCAAGAAAATTATCGCTGATTTGGAAACGATGGAGGTTGAGTATGATGAAGAGGATTTANGACTTTTAGATATATCATTCTCTATAGTCGGAATACTTTTACAATTGACGACGTATACGATGCGCTTTATTCTAAGGAGAAGATGAAACATCTGGTCGTCGATTCTGAGGCTCATGGAAAGGGTATTATTGTTCGTGAGAGAAAGACGGATAGTCATGGAAGGGGCAGAGTCAAGGATAACAACATTGGAATAGTCGTTGGTATTACAACAACAAGGGGCACATAAAGAGGGATTGTTATGAGTGGCGAAAGTGGTTTGCTACTACAGATCAGAATTAACAATTAGAAAATTCTGGTAATGTTAATCTTGCATAAAAAAACGGTGATGGAGATTTGTTGGCGATTATTAAAGGTGACTCCAAACCTGACGAGGATTGGATTCTTGATTCACCTTGCACTTTTCATATGTGTTCAAATCGGGATTGGTTTTCTTCATATGAAATAGTTACAAGGGGTTTCGTGATGACGGGAAGCAATAAGTTTTGTGGAATAGTTGGGATTGGTAACGTCAAAATCAAAATCCTAAATGGGACGGTTAGAACACTTGGCCATGTTCGACATGTTATAGGTATAAACAGAAATATGATCTCTTGGAGTACTCCTGTCAAAAGGTTACAGGTATACTAGTGGAGGTGGAGTTCTGAAAGTTAGCAAGGGTGCCAGGGTTGTGTTAAGGGGGCAGAGAAAGTCCTGATTATATGTGTTGGAAGGTTCGACGATCATGGAGGAAGCAGTTGCAGCTTATGGTTTAGTAAGCGGTAACTCGGGTAGAGTTGGTTGTGATCGGGTTGTTCGTGGTGATTTGGACAATAATATTGGGAAACCTTCTAGTAGCTCAAGTGGAGTTGGTTGTGATCTTGTTAATCATGTTTCTCATGGTGATTTGAGCAGATTTGACAACTCAGGTAGAGTTGGGGTTGCTTGTAGTGGTTCAAACAGGTTTATTGACTTGGTTGGAGCTGAAAGTGAATGGGATGATTCAAGCAAGGATGGCGTGTAAGGTAATTCTGCTGATATACAGAGCTTGTATATAGTTCACAGTTGTTGAGTATGCCCGGAAGGGGAATGGTCTGCCCGGCGGGGGCATGGAGTGTCCGATTGGGATATGGTAGAAGAGTTGGAGAATGGCTTGAAGAATAGAGATTTAATTCCTTGTTATGGAATTTTTGTCAATGTGGAATTTGTTAGGTTTGTGACAAAAATTTTATATAATTTAGAAGTTGTTGTATAAAATAAACTTGTTTAATCTTGGTTTAGAAATGCGGTTTGATTAGGAATCAAATTTCATGGTGTTTTGAGAGAGTTTGATTGAATTAAGGACTTGAAGATGAAGTAAAATACTTTGGGATGAAAAAAAAAGTGTTTCAACAAGCGCGTCCTGGCAATGTGTTTTTCCAAGGTTTTCTCGTTTTATTCGGATTTTGGAACTTCTTCTTCATCTTGGACTCCATAATTTTGAAATTTGGCTTCTATAAATACTTCACAAGGTATATGCACTCAAGAAAGGAAGAAAATGCAAAATTCAAGAGAAATTATAACAATTAGATCTTTTGTATACATTAGAAATAAGAGAGAATAGTTTAGATCGGATTGAGATGATCAAAATCTTGTAAGACAATTGATTGTTTCTTAGTATAATAAATTATCATATTCCACAATTTTCTTGATTGCTGTGCGATCCATTAAATTTAATGTTGTCCATATTTTCGTCTTTAATTATTTAGTTGGTTTTTTAACAAGTGATATAAAAAAGTTCTTTATATCGGGTTTGTTCATAAAAATGTAATATAATTCTTATTAACAAACATCAAAAAATAATCTAGCCAAGAAACATGATAAAAAATTGTGGCAAGAATATGATATAGACAATTTAAGAATCTCTTCAATTTTCTCTTCCAATAGTCTGACCATCTTTATGCTTGAGTTTTTAATAATTTGTCGACTTGTGCAGGGGTGGATTCAGCACCCGGCGAGCCGGGGCCGCCGCCCGTGCTGGATCCGTCGAGAAAAAAAATTAAATAAGATTTATAAAACTAATTATACATATATATCTATTGTACATGGTTTATAGAAATTGAGTGTAGATCATTTGGCAAAGAAGTCCACTTTCACGTGAAATGCCTGGGTTCGATTCCCATCAAGCACATTT
>CAIGRP010103978.1:0-43769 GCA_903798385.1 Fraxinus cuspidata | reverse complement strand
ACTCTCGAAATCCAATGTAAAATCACCATTTTCGCGATATTATACCTACACTTATCTGGATTGAAAGAGAATGTACCCAGAGTATGTCATTTGCATTTGGTAACGATACAGCGGGATCTTCTTGCGGGACATCGCTCACCAGTATATTGGTCATGCTATCTTCCTCGCGTATTGGTCTTAATCCAATACTAGCTGCACTACTTGGGCAAGACATCTGTGTAAATAACAAATGGCACTAGGTGTGATTATGCAATGTGATATAGAATCACATAGGTGAAAATATCATACAAGATTCACCCTAATGAACCAACAAGAACATTACTATAAAAATAAAATTATAGGAAAAAAAAAGCTATGTGATGAAATGAAGATATCCAAACTCAACATAAATCACACATTTTCTAACACCAAGTCTAATAAACTAGGAACAACAACTTAAAAGCACAGGCAACCTTCATTATTCTATTTTCATATTTTGGGAGTTCAATTGACACAGCAAGTCAAAATAAAATTAGAAGGGGAATTTCTAGCAGTAGAATACTCTGAAGGACCATCAAATATCATTATAAGGGTAAAATACTGTGAAAGTGGTTTTCCTAGAGGGTGAGGGGATTGTGACTTCATCTAGTTAGTATAACAAGATTTCATGAAGCAGTTATGAACTATGCTATCCCTAAACATCAATACTAGTTTATTAGTACACGTCACCACTTTAAAACCAGTTGCAAAAGTAGCATGTCTATTTTGTGCCAAGAACTTCCTAAAAACACATCACTTACTTTAAGAACTCATATGGGAGATTACCACCCTACAAACTTCAGAAGCTAAATTAATAACAGGCACACTAAAACAAGAAGTGACAGTTAAAAATAGTAACCAAGCTTAGCCAAGTAATTATAGATCTGCGTGTGGAATGTGGATATATATTTCATATTAAGCCCATGTTTGGTTTATCTAATAAATAATTTATAAATAATCAAGCCATCGGTTTTTTCATCGGCTAAACTCAATTACCAAGAAACAAATTTCTTTTGATAAAAATCGGTAGATACCGCTTTCAGCTTTTCCAGGTTTTCCTTCCTTGGGCGAGTCGTGAGTGAGAGAGGGGGGGGAGATGGTAAAAAAAACTGTGAACTTCAGCCTTCGCCGGTTCGCCCTTCAGTGGGTTGTTGCTCGGCTGCTCCTGCGAGTGCGACTGTGCTGGCTGGAGCTGTGAGTGCGACTGTGTTGCCTGCGAGTGCGACTGTGCTACTCGGCTGCTCCTTGCGGCGCTGCCTGGAGCTTGGACCTGGGTGAAAAAGAAATGAAATTTAGTTTAGCTGTTTAGGTTTTGTGATTTCAAATTTTAACAGAATTTTTTTTTTAATTTCTTAACGGGACGCCCCGCCCCGAGCCCCGAGACGGGGCAATAATTTTTCCCAGCCCAGCCCCGCCCCGCCCTCGACGACCGTCGAGGCGGGTTTTTTTCGCTCCAATCGGGATGGGGCGGGTTTTTTTGCCATCTCTAATGTTTACTCAGGATGCATTTTTTAGTTATTTTTTATGTATGAAAATTTTTAGTAGGATAATTCTACACATGCACAAGTGGTACAATTATCTATTTAAATTACAAGACCTCAAATCTCAATCAATCAAATCTAGTTACTTCAAACGTCAAGTGAATATGTCTCCCTACTATATTTCTCTCATCTATTTAGTTAGCATCCGACGTATCATGACTTGAGTAGTCCGAAGCTTGAAATGTCGTGACTTGAGGTGATAGTCCCATCACATATGCATGTAAAATCGTCTTTTGATAGAGTCTCCTCAAAGTGGGTCGTATATGGATTGTCCCAATTTGAAGAGGCTCGTACACAAAATACATGAAGTGGGAAAATCAGTTAATCGAGATTCTAGACTAAAATTTAATCTACGTCATCAATAGGTTTAGTCTGGGCATTTATAATAGAAAGATGCTTTAATTCTGATTCTAGTATTTGTTAGTTTAGCTAAAAATCATATTTTTAGTAAATTTTAATAAAAAATGATTAAATGTGTAATTAAAAATTGATAAAAATTATAAATTTTATGAAATATGTGCTTAAAATTAATTTTTAATTTGATTTAAAAAAATTTCGACATTTTTAGTCAAACCAAACATGAGTCTAATGTGTATCATGTTCTTTCTTTTTTTTCTTTTTTTTTCCCCCTTGATTTAAGTAAGTTGATTTTTTTTTATGTATGGTCTATTTAATATGTGCATGTTGCATGATGTTGGCTGTTGCATGATAGTGAATTAGGGATGGCAATTCGAACCGTTAAAATCGAAAATCGCGGTTAACTGAACCAAATGGGGCAAAAAAATTCGAACCGATTGTGCAATTGGGTGGTTATGGTTTTGATTTTAATGACCCGATTCGGGATGGGGCGGGTATAGTATTTAGCGACGGTGCCCCGCCCCGAACCGATTACCCGTTAAAAAAAAATTAATTGGGTATTGGACTTTCAATTATTCTTTTCCAAAATTAATTGTGCAATTTTGACAATTGGGCTTTCCCAAAATTCTGGCACAATTAACATTACTAGTAAACCCTTAACTCAATAACATAACTCTAACCCTAGACGTAAAAATTGAAAATTGGAAACCAAACTTATAAAACACTCGTTCACTCAATGTTTAGTGAGGAGGATATTGACGAATATGTACATTTTTTGTTTAAGTATTCGGTTAAGACCATTTGTTATTAGGTAGTATAGTTGTATTATTATTCTAATTAAATTTCTTATTTACTAAATAGGAATCAAGTTTGAATCTTGACTATTGACCTATGCTAGTAAGAGTTGTAGGGAATAATGAAGATTAACATATGCTAGTAAGAGTCATGACCTACGTTGATAATACTGTTTGTTAAATTCGAATTTTGCATTTGGAAGTTGGGATATTATTGGGATTTTCATTTGGGATATTGTTTGTTAAATTGGCTTAGTATTGTGTTCGTTTTTATTGACTTTTCTTCATAATTTTTTTTCAATTTGACGGTTTGAGTTTGGACTTATAAAAAATAATTTATTTTCGTGGTTATTAACCGAGTCGAACCGAACCGACTTATGTGGTTATGGTGCTGTTATGGTATGACCAAAAATTTGGTGGTGCGGTTATGATTTTAGCCGAACCGACCTCGAACCGAACCGTTGCCATCCCTACAGTGAATCATTGTGAAGTCCAAAGTAATTCTGACAGCTGCCATGTGGAATTTACGAGTGTTGCCAAATTATACAGAATTACTTATAAAAAGAGGTATATAAATTTGAGAAATTATACTTGATAAATTATACGCTACAGATGTTGGGATGACAATAGTTGATTGATCATTTAAATTGTATTTAAACAGGTTTTAGATTACTTATGTTAACATGTGGCATTATGTAAACTCATTTGTGCAGTTTGTATGTACATGTAGTGTTATTCATAAATTTAACCTCCTCGAATTTTCAAGATGAATTAAATGTTACAATCGAGTGATGATTGATTTTAGTATACATAATTAATTACAAGAAATGCTATTTGAAGTCAAAGTCACTCCTCCTTACTTTTGTTCAATTATTTCTAAAGATTTCATTTTCGGAACTCCACTACGATAGTGGAGGTGCCGTGAAGATATAGGAGTATGAGCAGTAGAAATCGAAAGGCTTCTATACTGTTTGAAGGGCAACTTGAGTTAGAGTATCTCAAAAGAATTCTCGTCCCTATTTTTAAATTCATATCAAAAAGATTGAATTCCCGTCTTTATTTCAGACAATATTGGTTTTAACATAAAAGAAACCCAAGTTCATGAGCATATTCTTGAAAATTAACCAAATTCTTGATGTAACGGATAGTCATTTTGTGAGTCAATCCAATTATACTAACTAAAAGTTTCGCTAGAAAAATTATGATATGCATTCGTATAAATATATTTATAGTCAAAAGTGAAATGATAAATCTTTTATACTATAACTCAATATTTTGTAAGTAAAGACTTCAGGCTCAAGTCATACTTTTGGCTTGCTACAAGCTGGGTTCAGAGACCTTATAGAATATCTGCCATCAAATCACCTTCAAAAATTTGGCTTCCAATTTAAGCACTTTAAGAAGTTGGGCTGCCTGATTTCTACTCTACATGAGTAGTTCATAACAAACAATATTTTTGTGCACATAAATGATTCTTTTTTCTCTTTTGGTTTCTGTCATGAAGTGGTGAAATATATTGATTCTATCATAGCGTGTCTGCCTTGAAAAATATTGACAATTATAATATTTTACTACCTTGCATGATCTCCAAAAAAGACAATTTTTAATTTATTTATACATAACATTTTGAAAAATATCTATTTTAAATGTCGCACACTAGACCATAGAAAATAAATTTAATAACAATGAAGAAACATCTTCAGTGTTAATTTTCTTTTATCATAATAATTCTCGTTGAATTCAGTAGCTAGTGAGTTGAGTTTTCAATTATTTTTGTTTGGTTTTGGACAAAATTATTAGTTCTAATCCACATTCTCTAATGAGATCTAATCACCATAATAATTAAAAGTAAAAAGCAAGCTAGGTACACTACATTAGCTTTTATTTATTATGTGCATAGAATTTCAAATATTTGTAATATTATGTTCTTGAGACCTATGAAATAGCACATGTAATAGAACTATTCAAGATTTAATGCCATTGTCATCTTATCATTAAGGTATTTTGGTACATAGAATTCAATAGAATTAAGGTATTTGGGGTTACATGTCTAATCCTACGTATCAAATATCTTATAATTGAACTTAAAAATACCTAAAAAAATCGTCCCAACGAAGGGAAAAAATAATTGGATGCAAGTTGGTCAATGGCATTTGAATAACAATGTCTTTATCTTTAATGTCTTTCAAAAAAATTCTTACAACTCCTTCCACTTCTTCCAATTAAATGAATAATATTTATTTTATATTCTGAAAATCTACTGAAATTACACGGCACATTACAATAAAAATTTGTTTTTATACAATCCTTGAGATTCTATAGGATTAAAAGCTTTTGAACCGACAAATAATTGACCGCCTATCAAAGAATTGTAGAGAATTCCAAAAAAATTAAACCTAAAAATAAATCATAAAAATTTTGATTACATCGAGAGAGAGAGAGAGAGAGTGTGTGTGTTTTTATTAAAATACTAAGAATAAATTGTTCGTAATGAAGTAATATACAAGCTGAATTTAGAGCATCTTTTTTAATAAAGAATTTCGAATCTTGAGTTTTTCTAAAACAGTTTTACAATTCTTTTCTTTTTGTTTTAATAAATAAGCAGTACTTGTTTGACCACAACCAAACGACTCTATTTTTAAGAAAACATGTTTTTGCTCGAGTCTTTGGACTTTAAAAGAGAGCTCTCCCAATTTTAATTGAAAATAATAATAATTTAATTAATTACTCTTCTATAATGAAGTTCGAGTTCGAAATGAAAAGACATATCAAATTGAAAAGTTAAAAACTTGTCCATTTGCACTAAGACTCCGTTTGATACACTTTATTTTTCATGGAAAATTCCAATTTTTGTAGTGTTTGATAGGCAAAATTTTCCTGGGAAAATATTTTCCAACTTTCCAAATTTTCCACATTTTTGAGGAAAACAAAATTCATGTATTTTGGTTGGTAAATATTTTCTAGAATTTTTTTTTTTTTTAAAATTCTAGACACAATGGTAAACAATATTTATCACTTTTATTGACAATTTTCATGTAAAACAAAGTCAAACGAATGGTATTCGGTATGGTAATTTATTTTTCATTTTTTTTTTTTTTGACAATTGGAACAAATTCTAGATTCAATGGTAGGAAAAATTATCACTTTAATGAACAATTTTCATAAAAAACGAAACCAAACGGACACCAAACTTTTAACATTTTCCATGAAAAATTATATCAATCAAACACACTTAATTAACAATTCTCTTGAAAATAAATTCTAGGCAATTATTTTCTTTGAAATTCATTTTCTTTCCACCCTTACAATTAAACGGACTCTAACATCAATCATATGTTCTTCTACAATTATTCCTTGAAATAAATTAGTGAGCTATGGTACACTGACAGGGAGAAACTACCAGAAAGTTGTCGGGGGGACACTTGACGACTTTTCACTGAGAGATGAAAAAAAATGGCAACCAGAGCAACACCAATATGAATTTTATGAGTTTTGTATAATGCTCCTTGAACAGGGTTATTGACAGGGTGGGTGTGACGGTGCTACCTATTTGGGTTTTTTTTTTTTTTTAATTTTTTAAAATTTGTCTAATTATATATCGACATGTGTCCCCTTATTTTTTAATATGTCAATGAACTTGTTTGTGTAGCATAACTCGTGTGTTTTTCCCATTATAAGGGGAGTAACTCTAAATTAATATATATTTCAAAGTTATTGATTCGAGATGTCCCAGGATGCCACTTTTTGAACATATATAAAATACCTTAAACACCCATAACTCTTTTCAACTCAACCTCCTTGATTTCATCACTAACTTTAGCATCTATATGATAGAAATTTAAATTTAAATTTTTATCAAAGTTAAAATCAATAATTTACTTTAACCATATATATTTATGGGATCTACAAATTTCAATCACGCATATTATTAATTTTTATCAAATTTACTAAAAATTTAATTTCAATTTCCATTAAACAAGGTTCGCCTTTCTATTCCTATTCAAAACTTCTATTTCAAGTTTTGGCAAGGACAAGAGAATATATTCAGTTTTGAGTTAAATGTTTTATTAACCACTGAGTTTTGTACAATATCACGATTTACCCACTGAACTTCATCAATTGTCTCATTAGCCTCTGAACTTTATTCATTCCAACTCCATCACTCATATGATGAAAATCGTTAATAAATGTGCCTACGTGGATGACGGAAAAATAAGTTGGCCAGCTAACTCTTTCCAAGCGGTAAGTAAGTAAGTGACAAATCAATTTCCACGTCAACAAAATTTGAGTCTTACCATACATGACTTTACCAAATTCATAAAACACAACTTAACAAAAACAAAACGCAATTGATGCAAATGGTGAACTCAGTTTCTTCTGCCAAATCCATTCGCGAAGAGCCCTAATTCACTTCAACAAATCATCTTCCCGAAATCAATTGATATCCGAACGTTCACCTCAAGAACCCCTAACCCCCAAAATCAAATCGGAAGAATGAGAACAAACAATCGGCCATTCTTCTATGTCGCGATCCCAAACTTCACCTCAAGAACCCTAATCCCCAAAATCGAATCGCGAAGTATGGGAACAAATAATCCACCATTGTTCTGCATTCTTGAGGGCATGCACATGGACCGTTCAGATGAAGGTAATGGGCTTGTTGAACTTATTTTATCTTCCTCTATTTTGGAATTTTAGATAAATTACGTCATTTCTGACTTCTTGTATTTTGAAACATGATTAACTTCTTATTTCTATTTTTTTTATTGTGTTATAACTTGACCCAAAAAAGTTGAAGTTGTGTGACAACTCAATCGGAAAAGATGTTGCAATGTTTTATTGATGTGAAAACATCTATTTATAGTTGAGTCTGTCAAACTTTATTAGGAAATGCATGCTTCCAACTGATGAAGTGAACTTTGACGAAAGCGAGAATGAATTGCATGACATAGATTATGTGAATCCTGTTAAATGGAGAGCTGCAAGGGCAAGAAAAAGACGACGAGATGCTCTCAACATCAAGAGGAGATCCAAATCTGGGGATAGGCACACAGTCGCACATACAATGAATTAAGTTCCAATTCATTTTGATGTGAATGGGTATTTTGTAAATGATGCTGCAATTTATGTGAATTAATACCTGTAGCAATTTACTTTGGTTTTTTATATCTATTTGGTATCATCTTTTGTTTGCATCCGGTTAGGAGAAAGGTAAAGTTAGCTGATGTCATTTTCAGTTCGGCATGCGTAGTTAAAGTAATTACCATATAACATCCTCAAATTTCCCTATTATTGTGCAAAATGTCCTTATCTTTCATTTTTTGACATTTTCACCTGTATTTTCACCTTTCATTGCACAAATGATCATTTTCATCCATTTTTTTTAAATTAAAAATTGTGAAATAACGAATATACCATTCTCTTTAAATAAAATAAAAAGAAAAAGAAAATCTAATTGCAATTATAGCCCCAAATTTTTTTAAAAAAACACAAATGAATCTCTACATTTCACTATTGTTGCGAAAATGGTCCCTACCTTTCTTTTCTTTTTTTTGGCATTTTCACCCTTAATTAAATATTTGATTGCACGAATCATTATTTTTATCAATTTTTATTCAATTTTTCAATAAAGAGCTATGAAATGACGATATACCTTCTTATTTAAATAAAAAATCTAAAAATTTAATTGCAAACATAATCCCAATTTTTTTTTTAAAAAAAAAAAGTGCAAACGAATTCTAAAATAATTATTAAAAAATTTGAATTCTTTTTTTTTTCTTTAAATGCAAACAAGTCCCAATTAAAATTATTTAAAAATTTAAAAAAAATGAAAAGTCCAAATGAGTCCCAAATAAATTATCAAAAAAATTTGAAATTTTAAAAATATATTTTTATCTTTTTTTATTTAAATAGGAAGGTATATTCATCATTTCACAATTCTTTATTGAGAAAATGGATGAAAACGAATAGAAATGATGGTTTGCACAATCAAATGTGTAATTAAAGGTAAAAATATAAAAAATAAAATAAAAGAAATAGACGTTTCTTGCCTGCTTGGACAGCCCGTGACTCGGCCCCAAAAACGCCCGAATCGGGTGGCTTGTGGCCCGTTGGAACCAAACCCCATTTTAGGACGTCAGCTCAAGCCCGAGCCAGCTCATGTGGGCGCCCGTGACAGTCGACTTTCTGGAAAAATTTTGGTTGAAACTGATACATTTTTTTGATATAAATATGCGATAAAATTTTGAATTTTATACTAATTTTAAATTTGTCACAAATTTTAAACAAAAAAAAAAAGAGCTGGCTCGGCTCCCTAAGACTCGAGCCAAAAGCTCGGGTCAAGTCTAATCAGCGCGGCTCGGGCAAAAAAAAGCCCGAACTATTTTTACTCAAGCTGAGCCCAAGTTTCAAGTTTTAGTTCGTGACTCGACTCGTTGACACCCCTAATTATGTGTTAATAACACTTTTAATAATTTAATTGTGACTCATTTGTGCTTTGTAAAAAAAATTGGGACTATGATTGCAATTCATTTTTTCTTTTGTCTTTTATTTTATTTAAAGAGAATTGTATATTTGTCATTTCACAATTTTTAATTGAGAAAATGAACGAAAATGACCTTTTATACAATGAAAAATGGAAATAAGGGTGAAAATGTCAAAAAATGAAAGATAAGGACATTTTCCACAATAATAGTGAAATGTGAAAGATGTTATGTGCTAATTACCCTTAGAGTTTGTAGGTACAATTTAAAGTTTGGCAAGTGTAGTTAACTGTGTGCATTTATTTTGTTCATTTGGGAGGAGGAGCAAATAGTAGTGATGTCCAATCCCAGTGCAATTTGTGAAAATACAGCTATTCATATTTTGCCGACGAGTAGTATCTGATGAGAAAGTCCAAGTTTGTAGGCTGATATGATTTTTTTTTTTTTTTCCATTTTCTCTTTCATATGGGGTTAAATTCAATGAGTGGCACAACATTTTGACAAATATGTGGAAATTGGACGAAAATCAATACCAACATGCATTCCTTCGGCCATGCAAGTAGTTTGCAGACTGCAATAGACGTAATGCTAAAGAGTGATGAAGGTCAAACATTTTTACAAAGTTGAATGAGATTTCACAAATATTTTAAAATTCGGTGAAGCTTTGAAAATTACTAAAACTTGTCCAGAAATCTTGATAAGAGTCATACATCAAACACACATGATTAAATAACAACGGTATACCATGTCCATTACAATTAAATTTTATTAACGAATAACATAAGCAGTTCAATTTCAATGAGCTCCTTCCTCTTGTTTCTTGTTCTCTTTATCTCCTTTTTATCCTTGCGGATGGTAACTTTGAGGGAGATATCTATGTCCTTTTAGACTTGACAAATCTTGAATTGCAATTGTACCATTTGACTCACCCTCAAATTGCACATGTTCTTCGTGGTAAGTAATATCGCTCCACTTGAAATGCCTACAATCGTTGGTACAACAGAAGAATAGCCAATCTATATTTTCAATCTTGTCTTCAACCTCCATTCATTTCACATATCTCTTGCTTCATGTTGGGCATCGTTTCTTCGTGGGGCATTTCGACCGGTAATGGCCCGACTTCCTGCAACTATGACAAATGCCTTTATTCTTTCTTGTCATTTTAAGATGCTATTGCACCCACAAATTCTTGGAATACTTATCAGAGTTATTCCAACTATTCTTCAAAAAGTACTTCATATATCAAACAATTGATTACATAAAAAAATCCATGCATGTTCATAAATAATAAACCACTTACTTGAGTCTTAAATTGTAAGAAGTAATTTGAGTTCCAAATAATCAAATCTATTCTTTTCCTCCCAACAAGAAAAACCAGCATACATACGTGTATTTGAAGACATAATTTTACTTAAACATTGACAGCTTAAGCTTAAAGAAAAAGATTACAACATGCGATTACAGACATACTAAAACCAACTGCTTTGTATGTGTGAAATTAACATCCACAGCTGGGCTACCAAACGTGTGCGTCTTGAAGTTTAATCTTTTGGAAATCCAATCCCTACAAGAATAATCATTTGGCAAAATAAATGTAAGATATCTAAGGATCAAGGCCTGAAGGGCATGTGGTGGGAACGAACCAAAACATCAAACATTTTAGAGCGGATATTGATAGTGAAACAATATGGGACGAAAATCACGAAGGGTTCATTCCAACAAAATCACATTCAGATTCACAAGGCAACGGACGAAATTTACCTTTAATTCAGTTCAAATCACATCACGTTCCAACGAGCACTTGATTATTGTATCTTGTAGATCAAATTTTGGCAGATTGTTTGTAGTCTTCTCTTCGTTGAATCGATTTTGGGGGTTAGGGTTCTTGAGGTGAACGTTTGGGGATCAATTGATTTGGAGAAGATGATTGGTTGAGGTGAAATTAGGGCTCTTCGTGAATGGATTTGGGAGGAGAAACTGAGTACACGATTTGGTAAAGCCATGTTTGGTAAGGTTCAATTTAATTTTGCTGAAATGGAAGCTGATTGGGCACTAACTTACCACTTGGAAAAGAGTTAATTGGCTAGCTCATTTTCCCGTCATCCACATAAGCACATCTTTTAACGGTTTTAATCGGGTGAGCGATGGAGTTGAACGGAACAAAATTCGGTGGCCAATGAGAGGATGAAATTTGATGAGTAAGCCATGACATAATATAAAGTTCAGTTGCCAATGAAAAACTCTTCATTTTTTTTATGGTCCAGTGCTCAATCACTTCCTCTTTAGGGATCCACCCTGGAATAATCAAAATGGGAAAATTGCAGCCGCGGTCCTAAACCTCGTTTTTTGCAGATTTTACTTCAACATTCACTTTGTACCACAACAGGTCCTAAATCTTTGAGAAATTCGTAGATGCACTCCAAAATGACGAAAAACGTTAGTTCCACCATCAGTTGACCTCAAAAATGGAAAAAATGCAAATTTTGACCAATTTAAACAAGGGAATTTTCGTCCAATCCTATTTCCCACTTTTCATTGTACTAATCACTGTTCATTTCCCTCATTTCCCAGGTCTTATATATTATTCTCTCTCTTCCATTTATCTTAGATGCGAATATAGAAAGCAATGTATGTAGATGCGATAACCCTGTGCGGATGAAGACCTCATGGACAAACTTAAACCCAGAAAGAAGACTTCTCAATTACCCATGACATCAGAATGTCAGTGGATGTAACTTCTTTGACTTGTACAACCCTCCAATGTATATTCTTTTGAATGTATCACATTTCCTTCAATTTTCACGGTACTACCAGGATTAGTTCTTTTCAACTCCTTACTGTAGTCCCACAGGATCTTGTACTATTCAGCCACAATTTCATTTACAACTTCTGTACATTTAGCTCATCCTATAAAATTGATGTTTAGAGATATCATACATGCAATCCTCCTTCTCTGTTTCTATAAAACTATTCATAGACATTTTTTGGTCAGATCTGAACTTCCTTATATTCTTTTTTGCCAAGTAACCAGCATCCACTCTTCTATTCTGCCACACCATTATACATGTATGTTCATCTCTAAATGTGTTAATCTTGAAACTTTTGGCTGGTTGCTGATGGGCATACAAAACCCATTGACAGTTATCTTGACATTTGACTCGTAGTTTTGTTCCTTCATTCTTTACATATTTGACATGCCTTGCATTTTTAACGGAATATTGTACAATTGCTTCTCTCAGTATCTTTATATTGTCAAACTTCATGCCTATTTGAAATTTTGGATCTTGCATGTCTGTAGCAAGATTAAACCAATGCTCATTCCTGGCTCTTGAAGAGCCACCAACTTTTTCAGTATCACTTGGAATACTTCGAAGATCATCTAACTTATCATAGTCTGTTCCATCACCATTTACATGCTCTGATGTACCTTTATTTTCTGTCCTCAAATTTCCATCACCAATATCAAAACATTCAGACAACCTGAAGAATGTGTCTTCATCATTATCATCAATAGGCACATCTTCCTCCTACACATAATTAGGATCACTGAACTTCTCCACTATGCCTTCCTCAAATTCAAATTATTTCCTTCTCTAATGTCGGTAAGGTCCAATTTTCATCAACAACGGGTATATCATCAAGTGGTGTATCTACAGGGGGTGCAGCAGGTGCCTCATTATAGTCATGCAGGTCCACCACTGGTTCTTCACCTATATGTTGACCACTTATATTATGACCACCTGTAGGTACATGATCTTCTCCATGTAAGTCACTCAATTCACCTGCAGGAAAAAGGAGTGCATCTACTGGTGGTATATCAATATGGGGTGAACCAGTAAGGACTTTATCAACACGTGATGCATCAGCAGGTGCATCATGTTGTACTTCAGCATGTGCATCATATTGAGGTGAAACAGGTGACTCATTATAATGTGTAGCATGTACATCTTCATTGTGATCTACAAATTCATGATCTTCATCCGCCTGTAAGTCATTCATTCCACCTGCACGAACATCAATATAACTCCTAGCATCCACTTCTATTTCATCAGTTGCACCATTGTTGTCAACCTCATCGACAACATACAAGTCATCACCCTCTAGAAAATCATTATAAACCTCAACTGCATAGCATATATTATGCTCAAACTGTTTGTTAACATCTAGTTTCCCTTTTTCTTCCTCCTTCTCCAACACCTCACCAGTGTCAACATCAACCACTGAAATATTATACCCTACTTTGTCGTCCCATGGCAATTCCAACACTTTAACTACGGGCACATGCTACATCTCGGCAAGCTTATTCTCACTAAGCAACCAAACTACATTCATAAAGTCTGAATCTTTCACCAACCAGAATGACGCCTCACTCTATTTCTTCTTTTCAATCTTATACACATACTTCATTTTCTCAAAATAGCTCAGTATCTTCATAGCATTGTCCAAGAGAAATCTATTAAACCAATCAGGGTGCACATAGTCTAGATAAGCTATCTTCCCATGCTCGTATACAAAATTTTGTATCTTTGTAAGAAATACACTGTCATAATGTAGCTTTATGGTGAAATAACTTGAATTTTTTCTTGAACCAAAAAAATCATATCAACAACTCGTCATCAACACATAATCCTAGTTGACTGAAATGAATGCAAAATCAGCGCGAATGGACAGGGAAAAATTTATGATTCCAACTCAATAACATGCTTGAAATTATTGAAATATACACTATATGATCACAGTTGATAACACATTGTGAGGCAAACATCTCTACAACCAGAAATTTTGAAAAAAAAAATTAAAAACTTACCGTATGCAGGTTCGGAAAGATGGCATTGTATGTGACATTCAAAATCTTCAGGAATTTCATCAGATTGTTGGCTATTTTCGTTCGGCATTGTAGAAGATGAATGTTGGGTTCGTACCGTGAAAGAAAATGGAGAGGGAGTGAGATTATAACTGACCAAATGATTTTTTAAAAGGGGGCCTCTGTTTAAATTGGTCAAAAATTGTCTTTTTTCATTTTGAAGTGAACTGACGGTGGAACTAACATTTTCCGTCATTTTGGACTGCATCTGCGAATTTCTCAAATGTTTGGGGTCTGTGATGGCACAAAGTAAAGATTGAGGTAAAGTCTGCAAAAAACGAAAAGGTTTGAAACTGTGGCTGCAATTTTCCCCTACTTTAAAGGCTGCTTATTCTTATTACGTGTCAACAAGGACTCCATTGATTCAGTTGATGAATGATGCTCTCATTGTGGCGAAGAAGAATGATTTTGATGTTTTCAATGCTTTAGATGTTATGCATAACGAGACTTTCTTGAAGGAGCTTAAGTTCGGTCCACGAGACGGAAAGCTCTACAACTATCGCCTAAAGCAAGTTTTGAGACCATGATGACTCGGGCTCGTGCTCTTATAAATTGTGATTGGGATTCAATCTGCAGTACTCCATGGCACGCATTTTTCTAACTTGAACTGATTTTTCTCATTTCATGGCAGGTTACAGTCACCCCCATTATACTTTGTTTTGGTCCAAGTTGGCCTTGATATGAAACAAAAGGGACGATAAATTTTGTCACTGGACATTTGGTCTGAGTTCCACGGGCAAATTACTTGTTTTATGTTAAGAATTGCCTGTGCGTAATTATAGATAAAATGAAAATATTGTTAGCTCAAATGTCTTTTGTGTTCTGCAATTATATGCTTCAACATGATCTATACCCATCATTCTGATTATTCGGTACTCTTACCAATTCCAAGTCTTTAGAGTATTATCTTTCCCGTGGTTCTGATGTATTAGAGCATAAGAAATTTCAGGTTAGTGTTCCCTATTAATTGTTACTTGCCAAGAATAATTTTAAGACATTATAGTCGATCTTTAATGTATGTAGATGCAGTTTCCATATTTGGATCTCTCGCCATGATCCTTCGTAAACACGAGTTTTCCACAGATCTCACATTACAATCTGGGCATGAAAGTCATATCTGGATAGAAGTTGTTTTCGGAAATCTACTATTTATCATCTCTGACTCAATTACATACGTTTCTTAAAACCCCACAAACTGTTAAAAGAGGCAGTCTTACCTTTCAAGAATCCCTTCACTCTCCGTGCAACTAACTTCGTAGATTTACTAGTCGAGGAGCCCAAGGCTTGTTACCTATATGTGCTACAACAAAAACGATGAGTCCCCTTTCTTGATGGGCTTTATGTACACAAAGGAATCAGTAGCTATGTCGAACTTCAGACAGCCTATGCCAAGAGAAGAGTTTCGCCCTTTGAACCTATAAAGAATATCCAGCAACAAATTTTTTTTTTATCAGGTTAAGCTGTACAAAACCAATGCTTTATTTATAAATGAATCAATCTTTCACGGTATGTCTTAAATAACGATGACAAATATTGCAGTATAATGCCAAATTGTAGTAACACACTTACATTGTTCAAGCATCTCTTTAAAGATAAGTAGGGCTGAATCCGCCTCTTCAGCCATCTCTGAGAGCCTTTCAGTTTCTTTAACTGCTTCAGCTGCCACAAGGGATTTATTTTGTGCCTCGGCAATCTTGCGAGCAGCTATTGTAGCAGCATCTTCGACTGTTTCTTCAGAGCTGATTGATGGTGAATTCTGTAATGGAATTGGTTTGACTTCTCTTTGTTGCAGCACAGGCGTTTTACAGGCCAAAGCAGCCTCTTTAATCTTGTAGCAGTCCTGAACCTGCACATTGCCACATTTCCAACAAACAAATTGCAAAGTTATCAGTAATACTACTTTCCCAGTGGGCAAGGGAGTGTGAGAGGCGGAAAATACAGCAAGGGGCTATACACGAACTGAAAATGATGCAATATTTTAAGACTGTAGATTTAACTTTACAAAAAACAAAACAATCCTCTGTGTTTGGGAAGTATTTATAAACTATTTATAAACTCTCAATGTCACTTTTTATCCATGCCAATGTTTTGAAAAACGATCCCGATGTTGACCCAGAAAAGAGAGAGGATCAAGGGTGATGAAACTTGAATATGACTGATTTTAATTTAATTTACACAATTTTATATATGTATCATATTTCATTTATAATTAGGATTTTTTAATTATTTTTAAGTTAGTATTTCTTTATAAAATAAATTCGGAATTCAATTTTGATTCATTATGTAGAATTTTCACATTATCTAAAGTTAGTCATTATCTATAGTATAGTTATCCAGATTTCAATAATTATTTTAGATATGCATTGTAAGCCATCGTGGCAGGAAGTTTGTATTTGATTGGAAATAAAATATTAATTGTTGATATTTTCTCCAATTTTTTAAATTCTCGTTATTTGATAGTAAAAATCAATGAGTCCAAATTCTTTGTTTTCATGACTGAATCAAAGAGTTTTGATGTCTAGATTTCTAATATTTTTAAGAATCAAAATAAACTAAAAGGTTATCGTGTAGTGAGATTCTTTTGGAATCTACAAAACGTCGATAGCTTGTTCGTTTCATCAATTTTACACTTTTGTTACCCTACATCAAAGGATTAGAGGGTTGATCCGAAATTGAACCGAAAATTATAAATTAAATAAAAAATTCATATATTGGTATATATCCTATTAAAATTTTATATCAAGTAGAAGAGTTTTTTAATACTCCCTCTGTCTTAATTATATGGGCTCACTTTCTTTATTTTCTTGTCTCAATTATATAATCTTATTTTTCTATTAAGAATGTTTTATTTTGTTCGTTTACTAATATACCATTATTTTTTTACTACTTTCAATAATAATTTACTACTAATTATTGATAATTAAATGGGGGTAACTAGGAAAGTTTTTGACAAAAATTGCTTTTTCAATAACATTAAATAAGATCTCTTAATTTTTGTAAAAAACAAAACGAGTCTATATAAATGGGACGGAATGAGTATTCATTATTTAGCCTTCCGTATTATTTTAATACCCTTTCACATCAAATTAATACTAAATGGTCCCAAATGCAACTAAATATAAAATAAAAACTAAATGGGCCCGAATAAAGCTAGAAAAAACCCTATATACTAAACGACTCATCATCATATCCTTACCAACAAATTGAAACAAGAAGGCACCTCTCTATCTATTTACATATTTTTGTTCATTCAGATTTTCATGTTTCCTTTTAGATTTTTGGGCACCATACATTGCATCAGTGAGCCTAAGGTAAATGAGAGAAGTTAGATGAAATGTCGGGTTCTTAACTTTCTATTTTTTTCTCTCAAAATCATTCGAAAAACTCGGTAAAACCGGGTGGCCAATTTTTGGTTGCTATTTTGACTTTTCTGATTTTTGAGCCGATTTCTATACATGCGGATTTTAAATCAATGGACTGGTTATCCATTCGATTCCCGATTCTCCCAATCGAACCGTCTAGTCTGATTTTATTAACATTGATCCATACATTTCGAGGACCCAAAAGTAATGCTCAATTATTCATCACTCATTTCTGTCTATTTAAAATTTAAAATGTTTATATACACTTCCCAAACATGCTTAGCCTTATTCCTAAAAAAAGTGATTTTTCACCCAGTTCAATCGACAACTATATATATTGGAGAGAATCAATGCTAGGGGTGAGCAATAGTTAGTAGAACCATTGTACCGAACCAGAAGGTACAATTCTACTCAAGTTCTATTAAGTTTTGGGTATAAAAATTGAGGACCCGCCGGTTCTAGTCCGATTCTCAATTCTACTGCCAAGAACAAACAAACCCGATTTAACCTAAAAAAATTTCTTTTTACTTTAAATAGTGGCCAGTGAAATGCACAAACCATATTACTTTTTCTACTGAATTTCACCATCGTATATCAAAGTCAAATTCAATTTATTATGGCATTATTATAAACTTGGACAGATGGATCAATTTAACGTCATAGCTGTAATAATATATTAATAAGATGCTTGTGTTAATTTCATCATTTCCAAGTTAACATTTTCCGGCCCTCGAAGTATAAAGAAAATGGAAGTGAGATTAAAGCATAGTTTTCAAGAACTCATTCAAGTCAATAGTTAACCATTTGGTCTAAATTTACCAAATTTAGTTAAAGTCGAAAGATGCAAATTATTAGTATCAATATAAATAGTTTTAATGAATAAATTACGGATAATTTAGATATTAAACAATTATAGATTAAGGACTAGAATAGTTAGACACTTCACTTGCATCAGTTAGCTAATTTGATAACTTAATTGAAAGAACTGAACTTGATCGAACCATTCAGTTCCAGTTCCGGTTCGGTTCCGGTTCAATTCCATACTTGCAAATAGAAACAATGTTTTCATTTTCAAAATACTCATTGATGGGTTCGGTTTGGTTCGATTCTCTTTAGAATCGGATCGAACCAGACAGCGCACTCCCCAAAATGCAAGCAGCAAGCATATCTTTTGCAACTATATGTCAAGTTAATTTTTTTACACTACCAGCCACTCTTCGAACATGTTCAACTAGGATTACATTAGCCTTGTGAATAAAAGCTTCTTTAGCAGTTTGGCTCTAAGCAAGACATGCTCCAACCATCTAGGTAGACTTTCACTTAATTTGTCCTCAAAACTTCAACTTCAACTTTAAAGTTCAAATAAAATAAATTATTATCTGTCACGAAGAATGCTGGCCAATTTGTATGGTGAATTTCATAGTATGAAGGTATGGGCCAGTCTTAATGCCATGCAAAGAACAAAAAATCATGACTTTTTTATGCAAATGGGAAGATAAAAGTAAGGAAGCCACTATGCATAGACCTGACAAAACATAAAAAATCCTTCAATCATGAAGACAAAGCAGAGCATTGACATCTAAGGCCATACCAATCTTTTAGAGAACTAATCCACTGTTTAAACCGTGAACTTCAAAGCCACATTCCAAACATAGCATCAGATAATCAAATAAAGAGGAATGGCATTATCTAAAGGTGGTGAATATCACCTTATCAAGTTTGCCGCGCAAAACAAGTCTCCTCAGCTTTGAACTCAAAGACTTTCTGAAATTCTGCGGCACCTTGTACTTTCGCTGTCAAACATATGATAGTTGAGGTTAGAAGAAAAAGTATTGTCACAGATTTGGCATACAAATCAACTTCGTACTTCCAACAGAAGCTTCTCTTCCCACGAGTACCAAAAATCAAATGCATTTGCCAAGTGTTTCAACTGGAATACAGCAAAGTCGACAAGTTAACATGATGTACACAGTTTACTCTTTAAGTCTGTTGAGATTCAGTTAAAGTAAAATGCATCCAATCTTCTACACTCTCGTATTGAAATGACATATAATTTGTTTGATAAAAATTTGAACTTGATAGGAAAAACAGAAGGTGTAAAAACGAAACTTATGAAAACCCAACCAAATTTAGTCAAAAAATCCCCATCCAGGAATCTACTAAAAGTTGGGATGGAGTAGGAGCAGCTTGAAACACTGACAAAGGTACTTTTGATCTTCAAAGTGAATTATTTTCCAATGCCTTCAAATCGGTTCACTTCATAAACTCTTTCTCAAACTTTAATATGCTAGAACACTCTTTCAAATTGGTACAATATACTCAAAACTGATCAAACAGTCAAGCATAATGGCTTTGAAGCAGCCAGCCTCAGCCAATAGTTTCTTGACTTCATATCTAATAGATAGAATAATAGAGGAACATACAAATATTTGTCTAACCTCAATAAAGCCTGTGATAGCACTACTATTGGATCTAATGGGGTCCTTGATGGACGAAATTGCTTCAAAAATCATTGTTTTGTACCTGATAAGGAGGCAAAAGCATTATATATATTTGCGCAAGTGGAAATTTTGTGTGTATAGCAACTTTTTAGAAAAATCAAAGACAAAGGTCCATGGTTTAACAAATGATGCACATGGACACACGCACACTCAACAATTACAAAAATAAAAAGTAAATCAAGAAAGAATTCGGTATCAATACACGCATACAAACAAATCGACACCAGAGTCTACTGAGCTGAACAACTATTCCAGTCAGCATAAGAATGCCAATTGCTCATTAAAGAACATTAAAAACACAAACACTGCTTGCTCATAACAGAAAAATATAAAACACGAATATTGCAGGGAAACAAAGAACGTGCATCATAATGCACAATGCCACAGTGGTTTCACACCCAATGGTCATAATCTAATCTAGAAATCATTTTCGGTTCATTAGAACTGGGTACAAAACCACATTTAATATCGCCCTTCTTGTGGGGATTAAAATCCACTTTAAGTCAAAATTAACAATTAATTTTAACCAAACATTTCATGAGATCCACAATTTTTCAATCACATATTTCATTAACATTTATTAAAATCTACTAAAAATCTTATTTTAATTCCCACCAAACTAAAAAGGGTAGGGAAAACATACGTTGGAGCATTTTCAACATCCTGTGAGCTTTTAGAGGGATCATCAACAAGAAGAGTTAAAGAAGCAGCAGCAGCATTTTGAGCTTTGGGAGTTGAGGCAGCACCAAGTGTAATTTCATTTAATATAGGAGCATTAGGTTTTTCTCTGCAGCCCTGCCAATCGCTAGTATGCATGTTCCGCCATTTGTCCTACTTAGATGAACCAAAGTAGACTGATAAATACCAGGAACAACAGCAATAAAAAACATAACACAGGCAGAGAAATCCCACAAAGATCCAGGCAGTCTATTAATTATTTGACTCGAGCCCACAGAGACATGAAAACAGCCTTTATCAAAGTTATTCCATACAATCTACATACTGCACCATGATCCAGGTTTCCTTAATTAGCACTTAGCAGAGTTGCCTATAAACAGCTCAGCTGACTCAGATATCAGAGATTCAGACAATTTATATCATACATTACAGAAAAACCTTTCTTCTAAAATCCTTTAAAAGTTCACAACAGGGACTCGCGTGGTGAGAGCTGGCTATATTAACCATGTCATGTTAATTTGATCAGGAGGGAATCAGATGTTCCAAGGTTTATAACTACATATGCTTTAGCTTGTTTCTATATAAAAATTGTTAGTCTTTTGGTATAATGGAAGGGAACTTTGATTAAAACAACAGAACGTCATTCTACTTGTAAAATATTTTGCAGGAAACTCTTTAAGTAGACTATTGCACCTATTTAAAATGAGCATACAATATGCCCCTCTATTTCCACCAAATTATTAAGCTACTTCTGTAGGCCAATAACAATTATATTAACTTAAATACCAAAGTATTAGTCTTGAATTCTAGAAGCAGAAGATTTTTTTAATTCTAAACTGCCAATTACAATAAATTGTTCCTGGACAAAAAGCACGGAGACTAAAAATTTGATCACACTTTTGCCTCACCGACTAACTAGAATACCATATCAATAGCCAGCTCAAAATTCAAATTTGAAGAATCAAATTAAGCTAAAAGTGCACAAAAATAAGAAAAAGTAGTCTCTTTTAGAAAAAAAAAAATGAAGATATATGTTAATTACCTACACGTGCATGGAAAGATTTATTAAGAATGTGATTCTATATACGCACAAGTTTTGATTCAGTGACTCAGACAGTATTTATTCCCGTACTATTTGTTACGAAAGGCCTGCTTCAGTATAGCGTACTAAAAACCTCCTTTATTACATTGAGTCCGTGTCATCCTTCCACATCACCTTCTCTCACTTCTTGACTGGTGACGTATAACACATGATAACGGGCATTTGCTTTACTTGTTTGGCAGGGGGGCTGGGGGCACGTGATCATATATGCTCAGACAGAAAACCTAACAAAATGGTAAACTGGCACTTGTGATTAGTCAATTGCAATTCCCCAATTCAGACATGTATACGCTAACACATACACAAGCACATGCTGCATGTGTGGAGCCTAATATTTTGTACACTTTTCTCCTCGATCACTGTTCAACCTGTATTAAGTAGCTCTAATATTTTCCTCCTATATAAACCGGTATTAGGACGAGCCTACTTGCTATGCAAAATAGTAGAGAGAAAACAAAGAGGTGTGAGTTAAATAACACATTTTTAATCCTCTTCTTGCATATAGAACAATTTTGAGGGTGTTAATAGCTCAAAGTAAACCACCTTAAATCTTGTGTTTTCTTACTTCAGTTTTCCTGATTCGTGTACGGATTATTTAATAAATCATAACCACATATACATGTAAATACATGAGAGAGTCATAAATTTAAAAAACGGGAAATCACAAAGACAGAGGTTCAAGGATATACAGAACAATTTGAATAAACTAATAAACGCAGAAATTGTTTAAGAAATTAATCATCGATCGCGTGAAGTGTAAAAAAGGATAGAACCTTGAGCTGAACGTTTGAACGGTTAGCGAGGCGTGGCGCGAACTCGGGGTCGTTAAGAATGATCTTCCACTGGCCGGTGCCGTACTTCGCCACTCCTTCCTTTATGGCTTCCTTTTCCTCCGACGTCCACTTCAGCTTCGGATTCCCCATTTCACCCTTACCTACAAAAAAATCACCAATACAAATCATTTACAACTCAATGCCGGTGAAATTCTCGTGTGGTGACGAAGAATAGACAATTAAGAGTATCGAAAATCTATTACGTTACACTATGATTTAATCACTGAGTCTCGGAATTATTGAACATTTGGGAGATCAGAATTGGGAAATCGAAGTGTGTTTTTTCGAAGAGGGAAATGCGTCCGGTCCCGCTCGGAGCGCACGATTTTGCGCTTTTTATACCGTAGAAAATATCTCCTTCCAAGCCATATTTGGTACGCATTAAAATTTTTATTCTCATTATTCTACTCATTTTCAACCACACATTCTTATTTTTCATCATATCAATAACTTTTTCTTCTTTTTCAACCACAAATTATCTATCAATCTACTATTCCAGAATACGTTCTTTCAAAATAATGTGGCTCAAAAACACACCCTAAGTTCTAATACTGTATTTTTAGTATTTACTATTTTCGAAATTGTTCTCATATTCACGTGGACAGTTTAAGACTGTCTACTAAGGAAAGTCTTACTATTTTCTCTAAGTGAGCGAAATAAGACTTCGTTATTTTGCTATGTTATGATGGGTAGGGACGGGAAAAAATTGGAAACAATGATATTTTAATCCTTATCTCAATTGTCTCGTCCTGACGTCCCCATCTCTTGAAGATACTTCCCTTCCAACTTCAACATTCATACAATTTCGACTCTAAATGGACAAGAAATGAATATATTTATTTTCATCACAATTTCTTCACTCACAGCAGCCTCTCAAAACTTTGTAAAAGTTACATTTTATACTCTGATGGATGGTATACAAAAAGGCCAGGAATCAACTTCCTCTTTTCCTGTACCCCACCACCGACCTCACGTACAAAGTTAAAAATTAAAAAGTTGTATATAATAAAGTATTATTTAGTTTAGTTCAAGGTTACAATTATTCAAATCAAAATTCGAGAAAGCTTGCTTCATGACACAGCATTTATCATCGGCTCGGCAAGGTTGGACTTGCTTCTCATGAGATTAATTGAGGGAATTGAATGAGTCTCGAATGTAACTAACAAGGTTGTCCGCCACCTCCCTAAAATCAAAGAGACTGCTTTTTGCAACACTTCTTTTAGACTTAATTTTTTTTATTGTTTTGATTAGTTATGAAAATATTAATAGTAAACATTCAATAGATATGTCTCCTCTTTTTTCCTATAATGGTACACTAACCAAGCTTATTTGCAAGTAGAAATGGTGAATTGCTAGTCTTCGGTCTTCACCCCGCCCACCACGTTGCAGCACTAGGGAATGGGGTGGGATCTCCCTCCAAACTTGTCTTGACTCATATTTTTTTATTTTATTTATATTTCTAAATTTAAATCGTATTTAATCAACTACAATAATTTGAGTGAGTGAATTTCAAAATACATCTTCAAATTTATATGATTGTCGCGCTAATAGATACAGAATAAGATGAAAAGGGACAACCTAGATTCACTGTAGGTATTTTCAAACAATATTAACTTTTTATGTCCAACAAATAGTTCCAGCCTAAACACCAGGTAGAATGCTGGAGTTGCATCAAGTTTCGACACTCGTTATCTTCTCAAAAAATTTCTTGCTGGACGAACCGCCGTGTAAATGCTAGATTGCCGAAGTAGTTCTTCAGGGATTAACACGACGTATAGACAGTCTGATCACATACGGTTAGTGAGGAAAACTGTACAACTACACAGTAACGAATGACTAAACTTCAACTGCTCAAGCTAGTTAAACCTGCATATAGTCAACTGCAACGAGCATCAACTCAAGTAACTCAAATCAGATGCACAATTGAGAGTTTACGCCTTTTATATTCAGGCAATCAGCTGTAATCTTGTTGCAAAACTTAAAATACAGTTAACTAGAAGTACGCAGATGAGTGGAGTGGATTTCTTAGGCTATATATTTGTCAAATATCAACAAATAAAGTGGTAATGGGAATAATGAAGCTATATCTAGATTTTGTTATATATTTTGTCAACAGATGATGTGATAGAATTTCATCGAAACAATGTGAATGGCACTAGCATAATGAATATAGCAGTTTCATACTGACAGAAAATAAAAATATCATCAACAGAGTGGTAGAAAAAAATTCATTAAAAGAGAGAACCCTTTCAAGAGAATATATCAAGAAAGTAACATTCAACAATACCCCTTATGGATTATTTGATCACAAAGACGACTTTTCTCTAAATTCTTTCCAAAATAGCTGCAAAATCAGCAGCCATGGTAAAAAATACTTGCCATTTATCCCATAGGGCGAAGAACCATTACATTTCAACGGGACAATGCACTATCCTGAATATCATCTTTTCGCACTGATTTTTCAGTTCTAGTATTCAAGGATGACTTGAATGGTATTTCAGCCTTATCATTGCATTTCAATAGGATGTATCAAGAATTTGCGCACAAGTGTCACTGGAGTCTTTTCACAAGATCTTGATTCAAATAAAACTAAACTAACAGCTATAATAAAACTCTGATCTCACCAGATGCGCAAGTGTAGATGTTGAACTCTTAACACGAGTACATCAAACCATGAAATATAGGTAAATGTAGGTTAGTTAAACTTAGACTATCAAAACACAAAATACACTTTATTTTAAAGAGCTAATGCTTTATGCTTAAAAAAATCTCCGAAAGACTCTATTTTAACTTTATAAAATAGGGAGTGGATTTGACTATCCAAATTTAGATAGTCAAACTCATTCTCTATTCTTAATGTACAATTAATGTATTTAATAAGTCACAGATTTCAATACTCTATTTCATAAACTATTCAAACCACATATAAATTGATAGAAAATTATGTTAAATAAAATATGAGGAGAAATCAATAAATGTTTCTTGAAATAGGTAAAATAAAGAGTCAAAATAAAGAGCATTGTCGGAGTGCATAAAAATTTTGACTCCCTAAATTTATAAATGCTCTATGTAATGCATAAAATACTCTTTATAAACAAAGAGTATATTGGAAATGCTTTAGCCCCTGTTTGGCCCCATTTTCTAAAACTCACTTTTCCGCGCACTCATTTTCAACCACACATTTTATGGGATCCACAACTTTATCAATTTTTCAACTATCTTTCATCAACTTTTATTAAAATCTACTAAAGATTTTTTACTAAGCCAAATGGGCTAATCTCTTAACGCATGCTTATACAAAAACCATTAATACTCACAAGAACTGCAAGTACAGTGCAAACAACATATATAAAGCCTGTTAAGGTGAAATCAATATGCACATAGCAGACCAGTCAATCAACACACGAGAGAGTTGTTTGCCTGGACAGGGTCAATGACCCACAAGCAGATTCAAAGTTAAAACATTATGAGTATAGCAATTACTTCAAAGTCATAGCCCTAGAAGGCTAGAAGTCTCTACCACTGTGAGCAATCTGTCATAAATTCCTTTCAATCCAGCACCACACCCGATCCTTTTACACATTGAAATCTACAACTACAAGTCTAACACAGAAAAGTTGACATACGATGGAAAATATTTTTGCATTATATCATATAAAGAGAAGCCAAAAGTTAGTGCAAATCATACAGGAGGTTATATTTACGTGCAAGTTAAACTTTCCAATGGCAAATGTGGTGTACGCAATTGTAATTAGAGGCGAAAAAGAAGAGCAGATAGAAAATTCTCTGAATTTATTCTCAATCAATTTCTTCTACAGACTACGTAAAATTACACTTAACGAAATAACATGGAAGAGTATAAAGAAAATTAACCATAATTCGTTTGCATAATCAAAATTGCACCTCTGAGCACTGATAGTATGTATACTATTAATGAATTGATAAAGTAATAATCAAAACCACGGAACAAAATAAAAGCTTAAATTGTTCAAATGGGCACGTATCGTTTCAATGCCTGCTTCCCAGCAATCGCGAGCCCAACTAGCACACCACCAATTGCCCCACCCACAGCCGCAGACCTCGGCCCAGACGCAGCCTTGTAAAGCACCCCCGTGCCCAGCCCAGCTACCACACTACTGATAACATCATCACTATCCCTAAAATGAACTATGCTGCTCTCAAGTCCTGCATAGAGAAGTCCAATGACTCCACACCGGTTCCCGATCTGGCGTCCTGTGTGACCCGACCCGTTGAGGATCCGGTTGATTCTCAGCTTCAGCGTGTCGGTAGCCTCGATAGACTTGATGCCGGATATAAAACCCTTGGCGGCGCCGGCTGAGGAGCCGGCTAAATAACCGATACCGGTATAGTAGGTGAGATTTTCGCCCCAGGAGCGGCGCTGCGCGCGTGATTCCTCAGGGAAAAGAAACTCCGGGGAGGTGGGGAGCTTGTATAGCATCTTGGTCGGGACCTGTAAATCTTGATACGGATTGTAAAGTCGGCGATTTGAATCGTTTTCGTCGCTATGCGGATCTCGAGCGTATGCCATGGCGGGTTCCCGGGTTTGGGTTACAATGGATCGAAAAGATGACTCGACTCTCAGATGAAGGAGGAGTCTTGTGGCGGATGATTCTTGGGAGAGAAACGACAACTCAGGGTTTAGGTATTTCTGTTGCGCGGCGGAATATATAAAAATCGGTCCAGGTGATCGTCTGGCAGGAAAGGAGCGGTCCGTCTAGAACTAGGGTCTACTGGGTCGATTGCCGAATATTCTCTCATGAGGGATTTAAAGAATAATTCTTCTTATACATAATTTATATACATAGAGATATAATGTGATGTGACAATTATTTGGTAGTTGATGTGAAAATGTGATATTTGAATTAAATGTTGAATATGTGCCACATGTAATTATGTGAAAATTTATGTACCATATCAAAGTCCGAATTTAAATAGATAAATTAGGGTGGACTCTCCTACATTTTTTCATTATAATTGCATTACCAAACCTAGCAAACTTATGTGACTTATAGTTGGAGATCAAACTTATCAAATTCCTTTTAAGACTTCCTATAGTCGTGCAATTTTAAGGTAATATTGAAGATTTCATTCACATGAATATCCATATTTAAAAATTTACTCAAAAAAATGTATATTATAATATTGTTGATACTCAACATTTTTTCCCTTGATTTGGTGTTGTCATGGTCACTCTAGTGCCCATAAATGATCTATTTTTTCTTTTTTTTTTGTAGCGAATTTGAAAAGAGATTCACTTTCCCAGTTAGTCGAAGAATTTTCCAAAATGGGGTTTTGTGGATATGTCAATAAACCTTAAAATTGGGGATCATGAGTGATAAAATTACTATGTTTATTGTGTTTTAATATTTTAAATATAAGTCCTTGTTTGATCCACATTCGACAAAAAATTATTCTTTCAAAACTCATTCTCAACCACACATTTTTCAATAAAATAAAGATTATACTATTGATATATCAAAAGATGTACCTAAAGGGTTACACCCCCCCACCCCACCTTCACATGGGGTGGGACCCACTGCATAAAATATTTATTTATTTAAGTGGATCCCACCCCATGTGAGGGGGTGTAACCCCTTAGAGACACCCCTAGGTACTACTAGCATAATCCAGAAAATAATATTTTTCATCATATTCAAAATTTTTTCTTATTTTTTAACCATGCATTCTCCATTTATTTACTATTCCAAAATACATTCTTTCAAAATAATATAACTCAAACACGCCATAAATAATACTAAAATTAGGGGGAAATCAATATAATTAGGCGTGGCATTATGTTTCAGTTTCAAAGAATATAAATAGGATCAACCATAAATAACTAAAAAGCATCTTTCCGATACAGGTTCTCTTCCCAAAAATGAAAGGTAATGAACAAAATTCACAATTCTTTTATGATCAATTGAAATAAAACTAAATAGCCTTTTTAACCCATAATTTGATAATCCGCATTTTAATTTTGTATTAAATGATAGGATACAACAATGATCATTTTTTGTAACAACATGATCCCACATTCTGTGACAATTTTCGTGAACTTCTGGAACAGCAACTCTTGGATATTCTCATTCTCAGAGAACAACATGATATCATCAATATAAATTAATGTTGTTTTTAGAAGTGGCTGGAAAATCTTAATCATTGCATTTTGAAATAAAGAGGGTGCTGTCTTAGGATCAAAAGGCATGACTGTCCACTGAAAATGTTGATTGGATATGCAGAATGATTTGTGCCTTCTTTTGGTTTGACACCCAATTGCTAGAAATCTGCCTTCAGATCAAACTTAGAAAAGACTTTTGTCTTTGCCAGATTTGCAAATATTGTCTTCCTATCAGGGAGGGAAAACTTGTCATCTACAAGAAAATGATTTAGCGGTTTATAATCAATGACAAGTCTCAACTTCCCTCAGATTTGTTCACTTATTTTGTTAACATAAAATGCTTGGCACGCACATTGAGATGTAGTGGGCTTTATGAGTCCTTCTGACTATAATTGTGTTAACTCCTTTGTGGCAAGTTCCAAATGTTCAGGACTCATTTCCATATGACTTGGTTTTGTTGGATTGACATCCTCATTCTTTTTTAAGGGTAGTGTTATAAAGAAGTCTGAGTTTTTCCAAAGAGGCTCTGTGCATTTGGTAAGAATTTCTGTGTTAGATTCTGCACAACAATATCTTATAAGGATTTCCGTTATAGTTGGGATCGTAAGAGTAAAATATGTTATAGGTTCAATGTACAGAAGGAAATAAGATTTAAATCTAAGCCCATTCGAAAGAGATCTGACTCGTTTTTCCATAAATGTTTGATAATATCAAAACCAATGACAAGATCTTTTCGTGGTAGTAATGATCCTAGTAGTTTATAGGAAATGTTGAGATCGGGGAAGAATTGAAATGTTACTGGTTTACTAATAAGTTATGTGGCGAAGTATTCATTATTAGCTGCTTGAAAGATTTTTTCAGTAGGGTTTCCTTATGTTTTCAGGGAGTATGGTTGGGTTAAGAATTGAGAATGTCGCTCATGTATCAAATAATGCTGCCACCGTGATGGGTCTTTCATACTTTCCTAGAAGAAAATTTATTTCAATCATTGGTACTGCCAAGGAAAGATTTATGACCTGCATCCCAAAGCATTCTTGCATGCTTTCACTGCCACTGCACAGCTGTCGTTATCGTCATGGAATTCAAGAGCGAAGATAGTTTCTGATGACTGTTGTTCTTCCTCTGAAAATAATGACTTCAAATCTTCTTCATCAAGATCAATTTCAACTGCCGAAAGGATCTTATAGAGAATTTTGTCTTTTCTTTTGCTAGGGAAATTTTTTGCAAAATGACCCTTTTTGTGACAAATAAAGCATATGTTTCCCTTATTGCGTGAAAACGTTTTTTCTGAAGAATCTCCTTTTAGAGGAAAACTTGAAAAAAGTTTTTTCTTTGAAAAGTTCTTCTCCTGGATTTTCTGGGTTTTGAGCATCCGTATTTTCTTTCATCATGTCTGCATTTGATCTTTAAATTTGGTTGATTGTAGGCTTTGTCAAATTGTTTCCCCTTTAAGTTAAAATCTTTGAAAAATTTCCTTTGGTTGCAGAGTTTCTTCAAGGTCTTCAATACCCAATTATGAAGCTCTCTGATAGATGTTTGAGATAACGCATGTCATTTCAGCTCCATCATTCTGAGGGTTTATTGACCAAGAAGTTGTGGAAGAGATTCCAGGTATGCATGCTTGAGATTAGGATCATCAATGCCTCCGATAATATAATATCGTTTCATGATTTTCTTAAAGTGTTTGTCCAAATTTTTTGACTTGTAGGAATAACACTTTAATTGGAAGAATTCTTCACGGGCTTTTTCCTTTGCATGATCTGGCCTTCCACAAAATTCCCAATTTAGATTATCAAATAAATTGTCAAAATCTTGAGTATTCACCCATTGTCGTTGTTTATAATTTCCAAGGGATAGGAACCACTCTTTCGTGAGTCTTGTTAGCCTGGCTAGAACTCCTCTGATTAACATATTATGCGTCATATCAGGCTTTGTCAAACCTGCAGTTCCCCATGCCAAAATCTCTTGTAACCTCGTTCTCCATTGAGAAGGTGGTATATAATCAAGAGTGAATTTAGTAGATAAATCACAATGCTGGGAATAGTAATTATTTGTAACTGTCTGGCTTTCTTCTACATTAGGAAAATCTTCATCTTCATGTTTTCCAAAGTATGCATCGACGATGATTCCTCAACTTTTGGACTCGTTCCGTTAGCCATATACAGAGGATTATAATCTTCGTCTGAGCAAGATTCGTAGGACTCAAAGCTAGTATCATTTGTTATGAGAATGGGTGTGGTTGGATTTTGAATCTTACATTTTTCCATGAGGGTAGAGATAGGTTTTTTATCATCATTTGTGATGGTTTTTGGGAAGGTCTATTTATGGGTTCTGTTGTTTTGGTTATTTGTGGTTGTCTTTTTGTAACTTTGGGTGACTTCATCTTCTTTTCGTATTCTTCAGGAGTGAATAAAGGGGTCATTCCATAGTTTAGTGTTTTTTTAGGTGGTTAAGTTGTATGTTGATGAGGAGGATGGCCAGTTTGTACTGGAAGGGAAAAAGGCTTGGGATTCCATATCAGTCAATTGATTTTTCAACTGTTTGATTTTGTTTTCTTGGTCATCAAAAGGGAGTTGTTTGGCTAGAAGGGTCATTATTTCATTGTGAACGGTCTCTATTCTTTGTTTGCAAGCTTCAATGGGGGAGGTGGCAGTTTGTTGCTTAAAAGTCCTTTCAATCATTTTCTAACTTTCATCAATCCTTTTGAGAAGAGAATTTTATCGTATGGCATTTTTAGGTTGCCAATTCAGTACTACTTCTGCAGGAGAAATTTTGTCAACTGATCCATCTGCTTTTCTAGTATTTGAGTTTTTTATCTTCCACATATGATCTGATTGATCTTTTTCAAAATTTTCTGTAGGAGTGAGATTTGTTGGAGGATGAAACATAGCTGCAGGTACAATGCCAGCATTTAACGGCTCCAGGTCTTTATCATGATCCTTCCAATCCCATTGTTTATTCCTTCGGCAGTAACTATCATCATCACCACCAATTATCATCCAGACTCTGGTACAATTATTACACAAGTTGACATAAAGCATACAGTACTACAGTACTCTGGTACAATTATTATACAAATGGACATACATCTTTTGATAAAGTAAAATATACTTTTAATAAAGTAAACAGTCATTTATCAATTATTTCAAACAACTCATACAAAGTGATAAAGGTTTTAAATCTTGGTGATTTTTGTGTGTCATGGAGTGCCTAGATTTGCTACTATAGATGGTTCTTCCGAATATTCAGAGTCTGATGGTAGTCTTAGCGTTTTCCACCATGACATATATTTTTCTCTCTCTTTCCTTTTCTTTTTCAATCTGTTGTTGGAGTTTTTCAAGATTGTCAGAGTCAAAAAGGTCAAAAGAGTAATCCCATGGATCCTGGGACTATTGGAATTGAGATATCATAGATTCTGGCTGGCTTGTTGGTTCTTGTTAACTTGAACTTGTTCCTTTTTCTAGTACTTTTTCTTTCTTTTTTTTTTTCCCTTGTGAGATGTGGGTTTTCTAGTTATGTGTGAAGAGTGGTAGTAAGAACATTTTCATTTAATATTTTCCAGAGTTTTTCTTTGAGTTTTTGTCCTTTGAAAGTATCCTCTGTGTACTTGGATGTCTGTCTCAGGCTCTGTGTTGGTCTTCCCAAATACAATTGGTTCCAACAGTTGTCAAAACAATAATCTTCAAGTAGAATGACCAGATACCAATTGTGAATTTGGCTTAAGCTTTTCATATGAGTGAATATCCTGTTGAATCCTTTGAGCATAGTCCATTGGAATAGTTTCCCATGGAGCGTCATCTTCAATTTTGGGATAAATTTTTAGAGGAATTGTTTGGTTAATTTCTGCCAATTTCCTCTAGAATCTTCTGAAATCTTGAGGATATCTTTCATATTCTTTGTGAAGATTGAACGGATGGATTGCATATTCTCGAACATGAGAGAGATGTTCATAGTATCCTGATTCAGTAAAATAATCATGTCTTTGGAACACTAGGATCACATGAACATTAACAGATGAAATTCTAAGATCATTGAATTTTTATGAAATAATGAATTAAAAATATATTTTTCTTAATGTGTTATATTATAACTATGAATTTGTAAAATATTTATAATATTATTTAAACTTGAATTTCGATTACCCATTAAAAAAAGATGAAGATGAAGATGAAGCATATTGAAAATTGAATTTTAACTTGAGATAATTTTGGGGGTACAAATAAAAAGAGAAATTTGAGAGAACCACATTGACTGTTAATTCTCAAGGCAATACTGAGAGCTGGATCAGAACCGAACAATTCTTGATATATAGTCCTAAAATCGACACATTTAGAAGAGGAATCGGAGTCGAATCAACCGGTTCTATTTGGTTTCGATTCGGTTCCACCGATTTCGATAAAAAATGTCCACCCCCTATTTTTGTCAACGTGTGACTATCCGCTCTTCGTTTGTTGCATCGAGTGTGGTGCATATTTTGCCTTCCATAGCCAAAACTTTTCTTTTTATACCGAAGCACTTCAAATAAAAGCTACACCCACACCTAAATTCAAGTACTGGAAATCCTTCAAAATCCTAAAGACAGTGAATTCACTCCATCAAAATCTGTAATTTACCCTATAAATTCAATTGTGTTTTTTCCAATCGCTCATAATTTTGTCACCACCCATTCCGCTAATAATCTATCTTTTCTAGCAAAACCCTCGAGCCTAAGTCTACTATCGCCTCTGCCTTTGCTGATTCTTCTACTTTCGCAGCCTTCCGCTGCGATGGGAAGCTTCTTACTACTGGAGATTTGACTGGGACAAGACAATTCATATGTTTGATGCGAAGTCCAGGACCCATCTCCGCCTTTTGAAGGGTCATTCTGCGGCGGTGCGCCTTGTGCTATACCCCCGCGCCGACGATAAGTTTCACTTATTCTCCGACGATGATGATTCTGTTGTGAAGTTTTGGGATGTTACCACTAAACAATATCTTTTTGATCTTTTGGGTCAAAAGGATTCTGTCCGATGTGGTGATGCTTCCCCTGTGAGTGATGATATGTTCGCGTTGGGATCATACGACCATGAGGTAAGAATTGGGGTTGTTCGTTTCTAATTCGGGGTCTGTTATGGAACTAAACCATGAAAAACCTGTTGAAAGTGTGCTTTACTTGCCATCTGAGGTTTAATTGCTACTGTATGTGTAGTTTTGTGAAGATATGGGATGTGATTGGAGGTGGAAAATTGTTGTATTCGATGGAAATTCTGTTAGAATCTAATCTAGTTGCAATACAGTAAAGTGCAGAAATAAAACTTATCGACCGATCGAGTCTCGTGACAGCACAATGTCCTAAAGCGAAATTGCCCGTCGATAACTCCTGCGACCTCTATGGACAATCACTTCCAGGATACAACGATCAAATGAACCAATTGTGCAGCAATCACAAATGGTTTTCAGAACTCTCAAGTGTACTCCAGAAATATGTAAAATTGAGTATAATATTTTTTTACTGAATAGGAAGAAACAATTTCGTTTTTGTTATTTTTTCTAATGCCCAAATGTGTGTTTATATAGGCAAAAAATTGATGTAACTCCCTACACCATGATCTAGTATTATATGCAGGTTTTATGGTTAGTGATAATGGGCTGTTAATATTGGGGCAGTTAAAAACGGCCATATTTTACTGGCTAGTTGACCCATTAAATAATTCCAAAAATGATTAAAAAAATAAATAAAATTATTTTTAGAATCAACAAAGCCCAAGAGCCCAAGGCCCCAAGGCACAATCAAAGACTTTTTAATATAATGCGTGAGGCGTGACTCGAACCCCCGACCTCCCACATAAATTCCACACTTTTCACAAGTTGGGCACTTCAATTGAATTAATTATTTCTTTCACATATTATATTTATTGTATAAATATCTAACATGTAGTACACCAACCTACATCGTTCTATGAAGGCCACGGGATAAATCATACAACTCTAAGTTTTCCACTCATACGTATCAGTCTGAGTAGGTACAATATGTAAAGAATTTTCATAGGAAGTAGAATAACCCTTACTTCAGCACTTATGGTACTTCACTTGAATTAATTATTTATTTCACATATTATATTTATTGTATAAATATCTAACATGTAGTACACCAACCTACATCGTTCTATGAAGGCCACGGGATAATCATACAACTCTAAGTTTTCCACTCATACGTATCAGTCTGAGTAGGTACAATATGTAAAGAATTTTCATAGGAAGCAGAATAACCCTTACTTCAGCACTTATAATCTAGGTTGGAAAAATCATCCAAAATTTTCATGGACAAATAATCAGGGTCAAGAAAATCAGGCTACCTACCAGAATTTTAACAACAATAGGAGAATAGGCCATTATTGGAAGATTTGTTTGTTTGGTATATCACAAAGACTGACATTACAAAATCAACAGGCCTCGATTCAAAATTTGAAAAATCAGGTGGGGGTAGATAGCAACTATATTGTCCAACAGAACACATGGCATCCTATCAAGTGATACAAAAAACTAAAAAGAATCCACGGGAACAATTGTTGCTAGCAGATTTGTAGATGATGATGTGGTTGATGTGCCATCAGTCAAGTTTGCTATCTCTGTTCGAGCTTATGTACCTCATATCCCATTTCCTTAGAGGCTTCAAAAGCAACCAAAAGAGGAACACGTTCAGGTTATCACTGCAAGAAGTGGAGGTCAGCTACCGAAATCAGTATAAAGGAAAGAGACTAAGGATAATTAGGTACTTACCACGATAGAAGAACAAGTGGTTTAATATAGAAAATCAACAAAGATATATCAGGAAGAACATTCAAACAACCTATATACTAAGGCAACCGTTCCTATCAATTTACATATACATTCAGTCCTGTTTTCTCAAATTTTATAGAATAACAAGCATGAGAAGTAGTTTGCAAAGTTCTTGGGTGACCTCAGAAAGCTTCACATCAATACTCATTTCATTGACGCAATTCTACAAATTTCAAATTATGTAAAGTTTTTGAATGAGACGTTAACTAATAAAAGAAAGCTGCCAGACGATGAAACAATGACATTGACAGAAAAGTGTAATTCTGGAGTAGAAGCTCTCTCCTAGGCTGAAAGATCTAACGAGTTTACTCTACCTGCTCTATAGGAAATTCACATAATATCATTGTTTTAATTTATTCTCGAACAAGTATTAATTTAATGTCATCGTCTATCCATAGGAAATTAGATTTTGGAAATCCAAAAAAAAAAAAAAAACATCAGTAATTGTACAATCAGCTAACACATTAATCAAACATCCTTAAGGAAGGGTTGAAGATGTACTCATCAAAGTAGGAGATTTCATTTTTTCATCTGATTTCATAATCCTTGATGTAGGAGAAAATCAAGACATGCCGGTTATATTAGGAAGACCATTTTTAGCAACTGGACATGCCTTGATAGATTTTGAAAATGGTGTTACATTGAGGAGTGTAAAAGAATTGATCACGAAAAGAAAGATTATTATGCATGTTATCCTTACAAAAAAGGAGTTGAACCAGGAAACATCTACAAGTTGAAAATCCCTTTTCAAACCACTGTAAATAACCTAAAACAACAAGCTCAAGCTAATTATGATAAACAAGTGCTTATTGGGAGGCAACTCAGTTTTCTTCCTTTTTATTTATTATGCTTCTTGATGATAAAGTATGTAGTTTTTATTGCTTTTGTGTGCTAGTTAGTAGTTTAGGTATCTCATCCCCATATTGCCCTATAGATTGTGATGTGCTCGAGCTAATATGAATTATTCTATATTATTAATGATTGATTTCTCTTTAGTTTGTAAGAATGTGACAATTGAAAACAACAAACCAACATTGGACAAGGGAAATAACGCACCCAAGTAGTTCATCTAGCTCCGAAAATTTCGTTACAAATCAGCCTGCATTATTAGACATACATACGAAAGTACCTTATTTACTTCTTTGTCTTTTTATTTTGTTTATCTAATGATATTTTGAGACATCTAGGGCAATGTCTGATTTAAGTTTGTGGGTGGAAAAAATTGATTTTTTTTATTATTTTTGGATTGATTATAATGTTTTTATTCTTTATTATATACGAAAAAAATTTAAAAATTAACAAAAAAAATTTTTTTAATTCAAAAAGATTTTCATTTAAATTTGTTTGTTTATGTGGATTAGATAGACTTCCAGGCTATATATTTGAAATTATTTATTGATTTATGATATAATCTTCTATGCCACAACCAAGTATCATTTTTTAAACTTAATAAACATTTTTCATCACTTTCAAATTCAATATTTATGATATAAATATCTTTACTTTGACTTCATATAAACATCACATTTTTTAATGTAGCATCCTTAATAAGGCAACTGGAAGAATCAAATTTAATATGATAACATTTACCACATAATTGACTAATACTAAAAAATTTATGCTTGAGGTTATCCACTATAAATTATTGTCAATTGAAGGAGATAAGTGATTACCAATGTTTTCAATTTCAACGATTTTTCTTTTACATTATCTACAAATGTAACATGACCTCCATCATTCTTTTTGAAGTTTGATAGTAACATCTTACATCCGGTCATGTGCTTTGAGCTTCCATTATCTCAGAACTATTTGCTCTTTATCTTCTTTGGTACCAACAAAAATAATTTAATTTTTTTTTATTTTTGGTGCTCATACAAGTTTGGGTCCTTGGTGATTAGTTCTAGTAGACTCTTGAATCTACTTATTTTTGCTTTAAAAGTGTAGCCTCTTCTTGTTTAGACAATTAAAAGCAATATGTCTATTTTTATTACAAAAGCTACATATATTGTTTAAAAGAGAGGAATTAAATGATTTAATGAATAAATTTTTGAGAGATTTTTGTTTTAAGAAAGGTTTATATCCAATACCTCCATGTCAAAGATGCATCTCTGTTCACCAAGCACTAAGTCAAAATTTTTCGTATCTTGAGTGAACTTGTAAACAATCTTAGTTAAATCTTCAACTTTCTCTTTTAAAGATGAATTTTTTTTAATAAAATAATTGTCATCAACATTTTCCTTTTTAAAGTCTTTTTGAGTTTCTAAAATTTTCTTTACTTCATTTTTCAATAAAAAATATTTCTTTTTGAGAATGGAGTGATTTAAAACAAGTTTTTCAAATTGCTCAAAAATCTCATCATAAGAGATAGATAAATCATTATATAACCATTTTTCAATAGAATTTACCTCATATTCGATTGCCATGAAGCACATGTTGACAACTTTTCTTGACTTTCATTGTCATCACGTTCATTATTGCTAATTCATCCCATGTAGCTTGGAGTGCTTTCTTTTTGTTGAATTTTTTCTTGTTTGGACACTCGATTCTCATGTGATCGGATTTGTCACAATCGTAGCATATGCTCTTTTTTCCTTTCTCTTTCCCCCTTTCCTCTTTCTTTAGAAATCGTCGATTATTGCAAAAACTTCTCCATTTCTTAACGAGAAAAACTAGATCGTCAAGCTATTCATCACTCATGTTTTCGCTTGTGGTAACTTCATCAATTGTCAATTTTAAGGTAATTTAGCTCTTAAGAGGTTCCTTTGTTTCTTCTTTACTTTTCCTTGTTTTCTTTTTTGTCTCGGTATTATTAAGCTCATAGGTCATCAAAGTTCCATAATGCTCTCTACCAACGGATATGTGTTACATCTTAGGTATTTTCTATCAGCATCCTTAGTGAGCTCCAATCCTCTGAAAGAGATCCAAGCATTTTCTTTACAAGTTCACATTAGTAATTTTTCGTTCAAAACCTTTGAGACCATTAACAATATGGTTTAATGAGTAATCATATCAACAATAGGTTCATTTTGTTTCATGAAGAACTTTTCTAATTTTTTAACCAAGATATTGATTTTGGTAGTGCCCAGGTGAGTAACTTCTAAGGCATGCCAAATACCAAAAGCAGAATTACATGCTAATGCGATTAAATTCATTTTTATCTAAAACAAAATAAAGTATATTTTTTGCTCTAGCATTTAAAGATAATTTTCTATTTTTCTTCTTCATCCTAGTTCTCTCTAGGTTTTGAAATGATTTGATCCGATTTTTCATCAACTTTAATTAATTTTGTAGGCACGTAGGGACCGAATTCAATAACGTTCCAACTGCTATAATTTGTTGATCGAAATTAAATCATCATCCTACCTTTAGAATAGTTATAATGTGGGCCATCAAAGAAAGGATGATGGTTTGTAGATTGCCCTCAAAATTTTAAAGATTGTGATTAACTATTACTCAAGATTGTGAAATCTTTTAAATTTAAAAATGAGCATCTCGCTCTGATACCAATTGATAGCTTAAGAATTTGTTAATTAACCAAGAAGGGGTGAATTTGTTTTCAAAAAAACTAATTTAAATTCAAGCAAGTTACAAATGAATAAATCAATCAAACAAAAAATACAAATACGAAAGTAATAAGTAAATGGGAGAAAATGTATAAGCGATATAATTGTGGATGTTCGATCCTAACCAATGATCTATGTCATCCATTACCAAACTCTGCGTCATGAGCAAGGCATTTTCATTATATTGATTAAATTATGGTGCAATCCAAACCCTTACAATGCTTTCTATGATTTACAAACAAGGAACACCAATTCTTATACAATATTGAGCTTTATGGGACCTCACCCAACTATTAAGCTTTCAAGGGACCTCAATACGACATACAAATTTGAAGAATATTTTTACAATTTTAACCTCTTTCTTAATAAACGATACAAAATAAATTTAGTTCTAAGAGAGACTAACAACTTAATAAATTGCAATAAATGAAGCTCAAGTCTTAGAAAAGAAAAATTGATGAAAAATATGATTTTCAAAAGTTGATTCAATCAATCTAAAGTTTTCAAAGTAAATGTTTGATGAATCGAATAAGATATAAGCTCATTGAGTTTTGCTCAAGAATTTCTTACTCTAATGTTCTTAAAGAATTAAATGAAGAATGAAAAGACTGAGTATATTTATAGAGTTCAAAAATAATAACTTTTTGAAAATTCAAAAGTGTCGGTTGACCGCCTCCTGTGTAGAAGACTAATATAATCATTGTATAACAAAAAGTCAGAACAGTCAAATTTTGGACCATTGGACCTTTCGGTCAACCGCAATCCTTGGTCGATTAGGCCGATTTTCACGTTTTGGCCCCGTTTGACCCGATTTGAATGTTTTGAAAGGCGTTGACTTTTGAAACGTGTTTTTAACCAACTTTAAAGATAAAAAATATTTTTCAAATTCAAATATCATGATTATATTTGATCAAAATATTATATCAAAATAACTTTTAGTGTAAAAAATAGCTTATAATGCATAAATACGGTTTTGAGCTTAAAAAATTCATGGATAAATATCAAAGTATTAGTACCTTTACACTTGATATTTCTTTGACTCTTAGGCTCTCATCTTGAAAGATCTTTCTTGAATGCTTGGAAGACTTTGACTTCAATCTTGGCCTTCTTTGTGAGTCCGATTTGTGTCGATAACTTTTAATCTTTTTATGATCAAGATCATTTTTTCTTTTTTATGCTTTGAAAAACTATAATCACTTAGCCCATTTTTGGTACATATTCTTTCAAAATACGATCTTTCAAAAACTCATTTTTCACCACACATTTTTCAATAAAATAGTAATTTTCAACACATCAATAACTTTTCCTTACTTTTTAATCACATATTTCTCATTATATCACTATTTAAAATACATTCTTTCCTCAATAATATTCATCAAACACATCCTTAAATTCAATTTTTTAGTAAACAAGATTAACTTGTTTGTTATAATCAAAACTTTAAGATTATAATCAAGCAGAGTTCAACAATATCACTTTTCACAAGAGTCCTAAAAAAAACCATGATTATATGCACACAATTCAAATGTCGACGGATTGAAATAATATAACTAAGTTCTAAATATGAACACTGGAAGAACGAGTCTAGAAGATGCAGAAATTGAGACACAACATACTTATCCTGAAATTGGAAATGGTTGAATCTAAGTGGCAAAGATAAAATAAAGATTCTTTTATGTTTGGATAACATTTTGTTTGATAGTTTTTGACGTGGAGAACAGATACTAGGCCCACTCATGTCCACTCAAGCTAATTTCACCACGTCTAGATAGATTACTAGTTGACGATATTTCGAGTTTGAACGTAGAAAAAGCTTTATAATACAAGACAAAAATGTTTGGGCATCGGCAAGATATATGAACGGAATCGCATGATAAGGAAAGTCAACAAAAACTAAACTAAAATACAAGATCAAACATCTAAATTTATCAACAAAAGATTTAACTCAATATGAGATAATATATAGCTTACAGTAGATGTATTTGCATTACCTCAAATGACATTGAGGGAAATATTTACAGTGTTATATGTTGAATGGTGTCCATTGGATGAGGGGACATGTGGTCTTATCTCCTTAATTGAAACATCTTAACCTATGTATCAATTTTAACCCAACTAGCTTTGGTGACTTAAATGCTCTTAAAAAAGGCAAGCTACCCTACAAACTATGTTGACAAGACTTCGATATATTACTCATTACAAGGGATTATACCAATAATTTAAATAAGATTTCATGAATTCAAGATCTTCAAAGGTGGGTCATCACATGTCGTGGTAGATCTTCGGATTTAGCCTCGTTGAGCATCACCACTTCGACAAGAGGGCTTCGGTAGCTCTATTCCATGCAACTCCTTCGATGAAAGTGCTTTGGTTTCAAAAGGGCTTCAGTAGGTCCTATGAGCAACCACTTCGGTGAAAGTACTTTGATTGCAAAAGGACTTCGACAAGTCCTATGCTCTCCACTTGGGATGCCACATAAGCTTACGTGGAAGTTTCGGTGGCGATGCATAACAATAGTCTCCCAGGTCCATGTATGATTATTATGTCACGCGTGGACTTCTGTCTTGCATAAAGTTTCATTAGGACTGGTTTTCCCATCATGGCTATGTTTTCGATACAACACAATAGTCCCCCAAGTCCAAGTATATATATTGATATCATAACTGGAGTTTAAAGTTGGATTCTTGTATGTCATTCTATCCTTATGTAGTGCTTAAAGCTTTCTATTTAAATTTAAAATAGCTGAAATTTGTTTGATAAACTGAAGTAGGGAAGTCCTGAACTGTTGAAGCTCCTTATTTAAATTGAAAATAAAATAAACTTTAGATAATCATGTCAATGATTTGATGTTTTTGTATGTTACCAAAAAAAGATAGCTAAAGAAATTCGACTTTCAATACACGTACCGACCGTTATACATTAAATACATAATGATGGCCATGAAGTTACATTTTGAAGTTGACTCATTGAGGCGCATACGTGGGGAGCACGCATTAATCCAAAGTGTTGATGAGAAAAAACTGCTTGAATTCATTTCTTCAAATGAAGTAGATCTAGATCCAATTGTGGTGCTTCGTCCTTCATTATTATAAAAGCCAAAATCCTGTCATTATGTTAGTTTTTTATCTTTACAAAAATCTTCAAGTCTTTCGAGCATTCAAAAATCTTCCGACCATTTTTGTTCTTCCGCGACCTCACGTTCTTAGAGCTTATTCCCCATTTAGGTTATTTCTTTGTTATCCATCTTCCATTCATTCCTTCATCTTTACAGATTCCTATGGCTTTTGGGTTTAGTACTAACAGTGGCTGGATGAGTCTCGTAAAGGTTGGGAATAGGCACTGCCTAGTCGTTCGAAATGTGGGACATGAGCTATGAGTGAGGCATCCATTGATTATGAAATGGGGTAGATAGTTGCATGAATTCCATCTGCACTGACTTCTGAAAAGTTGGTCGAAATTAGGGTCAAATATATTATCCTAGATTCTATAGAACTTTTAGTATCCAAAGCCTACGAACGTGCTGCTATCTGAGGTCGAGTTGTCTGACTGTAAGTGAATTTATTTTTAGGGCGGGCATGCATCTACCTCTGCAACCATTTTTTATTGTGGTGTTAAGGTCTCATATGTTAGCTCCAACCTAACTCTTCCCAAATAGGTAGAGCCAATTAGTTTGGGCTTACTTCATGTGGAAGGAGACCTTGCTTGGTGACGACATTCCCTTACATGTCTTTCAAACACTTTTCCTACCCCCATGGACTTGGGAAAGGGGAGTCAAAGTGGTGGTACTACGTGACCCTTTGGGAGCCCATGCCCCTTTTGTAGTGGATCTGCCATAATCCATTAAATGGTGGAAGGAGTCGTGGTTTTGGGTGAAGGGTAGGTGGCAAATGGTTGAGGGAGATAATGCCCTAGCTTATACTGTACTGACATAGAATTTCGAAGCTCTTAAGTTTCTTTTTTAAACTTGCCATTTGTTTATAACAACTTTATATGACACTATTTGGTCTGCAGTTCAAGGAATCGCTTAACTATCCCAACTAAGTGGGACATCATTGAAGACATATATAAACGTTCCTTGATCGTAGCAAATTCATCCTTAATTTTGGACGGATGGTTTCCATAGGTAAATACCAAGGCTCTAAGCCGATGCTTTTGATACAAGCATTGGATTTAACATTGTGTTTTTGCTGTTTGTAAATGAATTTGGAATGAAAAATACACTACCCCTGACATGGCTTCTATCTTGAGAGCCACTTCTAAGGTGAGCTCCTGGACTTTAAAGCCATCATTCGGTATTACCAAGCATGTTAGGGAAAAGCTTGAACTCCTCGGTAAGGAGCATACTGAGAGGAGTGACAATGAAGAGCTCAGTAGGGAGTGGGCAAGGGCAAGGGAAAGGTGGAAGTAGGGATTGTTAAAACCAAAAATCGCGGTTAATCGAAACGAATGGGGCGAAAAAAACCGAACCGATGGTGCAATGAGGTGGTTATGATTTTGGCTTTAATTACTCGGTTCGGGGTGGGGCGGGTATGGTATTTAGCGACGGTGCCCCGTCCTGAACCGATTATCCGTTAAAAAAATTAATTAGGCAATTGAGCTTTCCATTATTCTTTCCCAAAATTAATTGGGCAATTTTGAACTCCTGGGCTCAATTTGAAGGCCATTTTTTTTGTTGAATACTATTTCCATTTGATCTTTGGAGATGAAGCGTACGTA
>CAIGRP010103964.1:0-14385 GCA_903798385.1 Fraxinus cuspidata | reverse complement strand
AAAAAATAGCCCCTACCTTTACCTCTATTCATTGTGCAATTTTTTCTTCTTCTTCCTGCCTTTGTATGCAATTCTCGGTGCTTTCAAGTACTCCAAATTTGGTGTTGCCTTTGTGGTGTTAGATTGATGATTTTTGGATAATATGCAGTTAAAAAGGAAGAAAAAAATGAATTTATGCTCGAAAGATGTTGAAACTCGCTTGATTTGACCTAGGGTCGAGATTGAGATGGGCTCGTACCCAATCCAGAATTATGCTAGAACGAGGACGAGACTTGCTCGCTTGACTCAATCCTTCGATTTTGAGCATAATCTATTCTATGAATCGGGTCTACCTAAGCTAATCTTGACCTCGTTCTAGCACTTTTTTTGCTAATGGACAAACCCATGCAACTTTTGTCGACCTCTTTTAAAAATAATTTCTTTGTCAAACGAAGTCAAAACGCACTTGGGCTCGATTGGTTCCTTAGGAAAAAATATGCTTGACGAGGTTATGCTCATGTATTATCTTTCCGGTTAGTGGTCTTCATTTTTGCTTGTGGGGATGGCATGATATCCTTGGATCAAACCTTATCTTCGTGCATCAATGTGAAGACATCCAAATTCCTCTTCGGAAAACTATCCATGGCCTACTCTTTCGATCACGTCATTCTTGACCGGGAGTACTTTGTGGTGCCGTTGAGGGTTATCTTGGTTTGAGAGAATAGTTACTTAAAAGTAACTTCATATTTTTTTTAGTCTTAGCCAATCATGCTCCAAACAAAATTTAAGCTACCATGTATCTAAAGCGAGATCTTAAAATTAACTCTCGTCACATGTATTTTTACTCCCTCAAAATATATCTACATTACACTGTTAATCAAGAAGATGCGGGAATCCATTGATCACCTTGGATAAAATTCTGCACGGAGTACGAAGAAATATGCTCAGCTGGAATCTGGCTACTCCACGCGACCCGTTGTGATGCGTTAGCTCCTGGCCCGTAGTTCTTGAATTCCCCATAATAAAGAGTTTTCAAAGCAAAATCACCTCTCCAAGGCATCCATCCTCCTGGTTTAATGAGAGCATCCAAAGTACAGTGCATAAAAACCGTTCTCGAGTATTCCTTCCATGGCCTACCGAGGAAATTCCTATGTACACTAGGCTTCCTATAATACAGAGCCATGTATGCTTCAGTGCCGTTGATAATACAATTTTGAAAGACGAAACCCGTAAATTGGGCAGGGTCAATTCTGCCATGAGCTGTCACACCATTGTTCTCGCCCTTTTCTGGCTTGATTTGCCGAGGGGCAACTAGGATGAGGCAGTCCTGGAAAAATGCAGTTGAGTTTCCGAATATGAAGTCTACATTTCCTTGGATGCGACAAGACTTGTAGTACTGGCGTAGGCTGTGGGCATAATGCTGGCACAGCAATACCTTCCCATCAATTCTCCCTCCCTGTTTTCCCCCAAACCCCCACTTACTAGACCAGAAAAGCATCACACGAACTCACTTCATGTTTCCATTTACTAGCAATCAAGACGAAGGAAAAATTCTGTTATAATAGGTCTGTCTAAAACGCCAAACTACTCTTTCAGCAAATATCGATATTGTACAAATTTTTGAGATGTATAGAACATCTCATTTACACGATATAGAGATTTCTATTTTTTTTCATTTGGGAGCACCCAATGTAGAGATTTCTACTAAAACAGTTATACTAACTTAAGAAATTAGGACTCAAACCCCATCATGTACTTCCAATTATACCTTTTCTTTAACATACCAGTATCAAAAACATAGCTTTTGATCAGCATCTAATTAAACAACTTGATCACAGACCATTCTGTTCCACAATTCCGCCACCATTAATTGAATTCTAGACATAGCCAAACACATTTATACAAGTGACATCACAATGCTTCAACAAGCACATTGAACTACTCATGTGACAGAGACTTTAGAGCTTTTCGGATATGCATTCTACATACGTAAATTCATAACCCGTCGTTTGAGTACATGAACGGTTATGCCAAAGGCAAGAGAAACTGTCTCTCTATCTCTTTCCCTTTTTTTGCGCTTCCTCCCAGATACCAACTAAATGGGGAACATCTGGCGTAAAATGGGATTCTAGCGTATAGATTCTTGCCTTCCCTTTTTCACCTCTTATTGCAACGAAGGGGACATTGGGACATAAAAAGGGGGAGATTTTTATAATTGGCCTAGTCAATTATGTTATTGATAAAAAGTCTATTTTACCCTTAATGAAATGAATTCTTATATATTGCAGGATATATCCTCACTTTTTAGAATAGTTCTAAAAACTATCATTATCTTATATTTCTTCTATTTTGAATCTTAATATATAAATCACATCTATGACTTAATAAATCAGAATAGTCTTTAACATATTGTTTAAATTTTTCTTCCAGCCTATTATATTCAGATAATACGTTTATATTTTCTAGTTGAGAAGTAATATCTTCTATTTTTTCTAATAGTCTTTATAATAGATTATCTAATCCTTTTATTGTATATTCTGACATTCTATATTGTACAAATACATTCTATTATCAAGTATAAATATTCNATTCAGACATTATAAATAATCATAATCATAAATAATTCCTACAATTCTCTAAGATCTTAAAAGAAATCTTTCTATTTTTTAGCAAAAATAATATCTTTACCTTAGCTTTGATCTGGATCTTTAATCTTAGAACCGAGTGACTTTCAGGTTCTGAATATGCAAACTGTTCCCTTCAACGGCCTCTTGCCTCAACGGGATCTTTGCTTTTTCAGCTTCTTACCCTCACTGTATCGTTCCTAAAGATTAAATCTCTAGACTTTGGTTAAAGAAAAACTGCATTTATTGCTAAAAATAAGAAAGAGATCTTTCTCTAACATCTTTCAAGAATCTATGGGAATAAGATTTAGAAACTCATATTTTTTCAAAGAATTGGAATCTTATTGATATCTTTGAAATTGATTTAAGATTAGAATGTAAAGACAGAAAAGTTTGGCTATCTCACAATTTGAGTGCTCAAACTAGCCCAAATGCTTCTATTTATACAACTCCATGAGGCACAATTATATGGTCCTACATTACATTGTCTTTATATAAAGCTGGCAAGATTCTTTTATAATGGTAGGACATTTATGTTTCCATCAAATTCCATTATTGTATACAGCTGTCTCTCTATCATATTTTTTTTTATCTCTGTCGGCATGTGGGACAATCTCTTGCTTCGCATGCTCTCGTAACAGTTGAGATACTTCCACTTATCTGATTTGTATCAAATTTATTAATATATACCTTTAAAATTTCTGATTTTTGCTCTCCATCATTTGTCAAAAGTGTCCAACCATTGTATTGACATATGCATCGGAATTTTCGTTCGTACAAATTTTTTGAGATATTGTATAGAACTTTATATTCAAGCACTTTTATGTTTTTTATCCATGCCTGGAGAAAGTTGGAACTGGTTTATCTCCTTCTCCTACATCCATCTGGAAATTTTAACTTTTTTCTTATTACAATCAGGGCTTATATGACCCATCTCTCCACAATTCCAACATTTACATTGGCTTTTATCTTTTTTTATAAGATTTATTTTTCTGTTATCTAGGTGGATTATATTTTCTTTTATAGTGGATTATATTTTCTTTTATAATATCTTCTCCTAGGTTTTATATATTTTTCCTAAAATTTCTAAATTTTTTAAAATTTCTATTTCTATATTTCCTTTTAATGCTACTTCTTTCAGAATTACATCCACATTGTTAAGAGAGCATGCGAAGCAAGAGATTGTCTCACATGCCTACAGAAATAAAAAAATATATGATAGAGAGACAGCTGGATACAATAATGGAATTTGATGGAAACAGAAATGTCATACCATTATAAAAGAATCTTGCTAACTTTATATAAAGACAATTTAATGGAGAACCAGTAGAACAATAATGAAAGGCACGAGTGCCTTTGATGAATTATTGATGTAAATGATGTAAGGAATGACATAAGAAGCCATATAATTGTGTCTTATGGAGTTGTATAAATAGAAATCTTCGGGCTAATTGTAAGAGGGGACGGGATTGAGCACTCAAATTGTGAGATAGCCAAACCATTCTGTCTTTACATTCTAATTTTAAATCAATTTCAAAGATATCAATAAAATTCCAATTCTTCGAAAAAATATGAGTTTCTAAATTTTATTCACATAGATTCTTGAAAGATCTCTTTCTTATTTTTAGCAATAATGATAGTTTTTATTTAACCGAAGTCTAGAGATTTAATCTTTAGGAACGATACAGTGAGGGCAAGAAGCTGAAAAAGCAAAGATCTCGTTGATGCAAGAGGCAGTTGAAGGGAACAGTTTGCATATTGTCACTCGGTTCTAAGAATAAAGATCCATATCAAAGCTAAGGTAAAACTATTATTTTTTGCTAAAAATAGAAAGATTTCTTTTAAAATCTTAGAGAATCGTAGGGATTATTTATGATTATGATTATTTATAATGTCTGAATATATGATTATGATGTTTGAATATTTATACTTGATAATAGAATATATTTGTACAATATAGAATGACAGGATATATACAATAAAAGTATTAGATAATCTATTATAAAGACTATTAAAAAATAAAAGATATTACTTCCCAACTAGAAAATATAAACGTATTATCTGAAGAATATAATAAACTGGAAGAAAAATTTAAACAATATGTTAAAGACTACTCTAATTTATTATGCCATAGTTGGAATTTATATATTAAGATTCAAAATAGAAGAAATATAATATAAGGATAGTTTTTAGAACTATTCTAAAAAGTGAGGATATATCTTGCAATATATAAGAATTCATTTCATTAAAGATAAAATAGACTTTTTATCAATAACATAATTGACTAGGCCCATTATAAAAATCTCCCCATAAAAAGGGATCCTACCATATTATAAAATCAAATAACATCAAAAATAACAAATTAGTCTGTTTCTTACCAACAGTGGCAGAATTATAGGTGGACATCCCAGTCTGACCGGCATTCATCGAACCTGTAATGACCGTTTTGCCCATGCCATCTCCCAAAAATACCACATTCTTCTTCTCCAAAGGGACCCGAACCGTTTCCACGTAAACCCCGGCCTTAATCCATATCACAAACCGGTTCCCCGCCCCAGCATTCTTCGGCGCCGCATTCACTGCATCCTGAATTGCTTTATAATCGCACCTGCCGACATTGCACACCGTCACGTCCGGTTTCAGCCATTTAGGCACCCCGCCCACGAACCCGGAACCGGAAGAACCTGACCCTCCCTCCCAGAACCCGTCCCGTTCTGTCTTGGGTGGGCCCCAAGATCTGGTTTTCTCGCCAAAATTATCGTAATTAACCATCATTCCCAATGCATTGCTGCTCAATCCAATCAGAGAATTCAAAAACGCCATCGTTTTACCGACTTGTGACGTGCCGTTCACGTATTTCAAAGCCGACCAGCAGTCGTACTGGAACACCAACACCGCACTCATCCAAGCACGCGCATCCTTGATCTTGCCACGCGGCAGAGCCTCATTCGTCAAAGCCATCCGGTACTCCGAATAACGCAGCACCTCCAGGCATGTTTTCGCCGCGTTCAACCGGTTTTGATTACCTGTGGACGCGTCCAGGATTTCCCCCACCATTGATTTCGCCTTCTCTAGATTCTGGGCCGAAACCCACATGGCAGATTGAATCACTTGCAGAATAGTGGCGCCTGGAGGCACGTGATTGGATTGAACCAACAAGGCCTCGCATGTGGGCGGGTAACGTGATGCCTTACAGGCTTCACGAATAATGTTATCAGAAGTGTTCGGAGGGGATAGTTTTAAGGCGGGTTTATGGGTCTGCTGGCGGCCAGAGGCAGAGGAAGAGAGGTAGAAGAAGAGGATCAACGAGAGAAGAGAAGCCATTGAAATGAATATAAATTTCAAATTCCCAGAGTGTTTGAAATTATAAGTGGTGGGGATTAACACTGGTGGTGGATGGGTTTTTACAGATTTTCTGTGCTGCATCATAACAAATCTTGGAGCGTATTGATTGGGGAGGGAATTGTTTGATATGGGGCAAAAGGGAAAGTGGAGTCACGGGGAGGAACAGGATTAGCAAATGGGACAATTATTCAGGTTATTGGAAGTTGAGGGTGTAGCCACAGTGTGAAAAGTTGGGTATTTTTTTCTTTTTCCCGTGTTGGTGGGGTGGGTTGGGGTGTGGTTTTTGCTTTGAATGGAGACTGGTACAGGTAATGATACTGAAATGAGGTTTATAATTGAGACAGTAATTTGATTAATGGTGTCGGGTCTGTGGTGGGGTTGAAGAAGAAGACAAGTATCACATGGGAATGGTAGGGAGGTTCACGGGCAAAATGAGAAATTGATAGTTACGGTTTATCAGAGTTCAAAAATAATGTAATCACTCATAGCCCTTTCCACAACATACTTTTCTCCAAATTTGAGATTGGTTACAAGGATGTCATGAAAATGTTCGAAGCAGAAAAATTGATTCTAGTTCAATGTCATCTCGTTATCTTCTTGTTGATAACAAGATATATTCTATTAAATCTCATCGTAACTTAATGAAAGATAAGTGGTTGAAACGAGAGTCTATTAATTTAGCGATATACTATTTGTATGTACCAAAACTTGAGAAAATATCAAATAGGACTGGGAAGGACACACCTTTGGTGTACCAGTTATCGTGTCCACAATAAACGATGGGTTGCTTGCTTGTGATTTGGCATGAGAAAATAGAATATTGTTATTCATGATGAAAATTATCACGTAGCATACAGTTTGTTATTTGATGTATGACTTAAGAAAACATGTTCATACAATCCCATTGTCCTTGTTTTCAGCTCCAGTGATGTCACCCTCGCTCTATATCTCACGTGATATTTTAACCCTTTGTTCGACTTTTAGTTGCCATTATCCTCTTCAAACTTCCACATATTTTCTATAGAGGGAATCATACGCATTTGCGCAAAAGCTGAAAACGAGCCAGTTAAGTGATCCTCCATGAGCATTATCGAAACTAAAGCAAGAAGCGATAGTAAACTTCGAAAAAGAAGGTACTTCCTGCCGTATTATTAGATTACGTGTTTTATATCTCCTCGGAGAAGCTTCATCAAAAGAAATTGTATATGAATGCATTGTAGAGTAGGGGAAAGGGATTCGGAACCTGGATATAATAAGTGGATTTGCTGTAAAATGATTTATTTCTATAAATTTTTACATGATCTTCAATGTAAATGAGTAACCAATGGAAGATATTGGGCAAAATAAAAGTTTCAAAGTTTATATTGCAATCCATGAAAATAGATGTCTGAAAATTGAGACTTGTTAAGTTCCTATTCCTGAAGTCCAAATAAATCAAGAACAAGTTATTGTACAACCTTCGTCTATCGCATAAAATCTTCAGGATGCTCAGGATCGAAATTGAAGCGCTTCAGTGATGGTCGAAGTATGATATGTAGTTTTTTCAAGCCTTTGCTGTTACTGAACTCCGTGTCCCTCCAATCAATGTACCAACCCTCTCTCCCCTAATGGCTTTTGAGATGTTCCCCGGTTTGTTGAGATTAAAGACGACAACTGCATCACATAATGTTAGCACAACAACTTATCAGTTTTTAGGAAAGGGAAGCAGTTATGACTTACGAGTAATGTTGTTAGATTCAGCCTCAACATTGACCCTAAAAGTATCGAGCGTCGAGGATCAAAAGGTTCAACCAAAATCAAATGGGGGGTCAAAAAAAATTGAGTGTGTGATTGTGTAACATGAAAAATTTATAAATGAGTTAATTTTCATCAATGTGAAAACAAAAATATAGCAATGATCAAACCTATATTCGTAATAATATATGTTAAGGCTGAATTGCTCGTGAGCATATCTTTTTCTTTGTTTCTATATATTAAGAAAAAATGCAACCAGGAAACCCGGTCAACCCATCGCCAGTTCAAATGGTTAGGCTCATAGGGTTTCATCTGGTTATAGCTATAACCAGACTGTTATCCGGGACATTTTTCAAAACAATGATTATGAGTGACACCAATGGGGATAATTTATCAAAATATACGAAGAGTGCTTTTTCAAGTTTATTTTCCTACCAACTTGAGGAACAGGGGTAAAAGGAACTTATTTTCTTTCTTACCAGGAATGTTGTTCTCTTGGCACAAAGTTATGGCAGTCATGTCCATCACTGAAAGTTCCTTCGAAGTTACATCATGATAAGTTAGAGTCTCGAGGAGACGGGCATTGGGATTGCGCCTCGGATCATCATCATAAACTCCATCAACATTTGTAGCCTTTAGGACCACCTCAGCATTAACTTTTTACAACATTTCAAAGTTCAGTTTTAGTAAGAGAATCTAATCCACAATGGAAAATTGATTGCAACTCAAGAATAATGAAGTAAACAAAAACATAATTACAAGCCACGTGGCAATCAAAACTAAGAAATGCTACAGAGTGATCTCAATACGCCTGTAAGGTAATAAGGAAAGTTGTAACTGTTATTAGACCAGATATACTTTATCAAGATGAGTGTGAATTGTTAAAAAGAAAACATTAATGACATGAATGTCACATGATTATGAATGAGGATGGTGAGGCATTTATGACAATACTAGATTGGAAGTCTGCTAAGTGGAAATGAAACTAATCGATGATAAAGTTAAGGGAAAAATAACTCACATAGTTAAGGCATGTTTGTGTAGACCTAAAGAATCTTCCAATCATAACAGAATTGCAGTTGCAGTCTAACAGGATAGAAGAGGGCAAGCAAACTAAAATAAGCATGGCCTAATTATGTTACATAAGATTTGATTTCATCGGACCTCTAGGTAGATATAACAAGCGATCAGAGAGATTCACGAACCCACTATATTACAAGAGGGGAAGCAAAATAAAATAAACATGACCTATTTAAGCCTTTTGTGGTTTATAAGCTTACATACTTTTTCTCTCCTTATGAGTAAAGCTTATAAGCCACCCAAACATGCTTGTCAATGTCGTCATGCAGGATTTGATTACATTGGAACTCTCAGTGATGGATCAAAGATATTGTCAAAAAACGATTTATGCAACCAAGCTCGTATTTTTATTACAGGCATAGTTTTTGATGGTTGTTAACTGAAGCAGCTTGTCGAGTTGCTTCAAAACCTTGACCACAAATATCTTTTTGAGTTAAATTCAACTCTTCCACTTGGGCTTATTTCCCTTGGAGAAATCTTGCTGAGGTTTCTAGTCCATTTGCGATGCAGGTGTTCTAAAGGATTTGAGTATGAACCCATCTAATGATCGTATATATGGAAGTTTACCATAATAAGAAAATATTAGAACTCACTTTCTGCACTCCTAAGGGCTGCAGCGGTATCTGTAGTGAAAAAGGGATTTCCAGTTCCAGCTGCAAAAATTACAACCCTTCCTTTTTCTAGATGCCGAACAGCCCTCCTACGTATGTATGGTTCAGCAACTTCTGACATACTAAATGCTGTCTGAACTCTTGTGGGAATGCCTATGCTCTCCATTGTTGCTTGCAAAAATATGGCATTCATTACAGTTGCTAACATCCTAAACAATGATTTGGTAGAAACTTCAGTAATTGGAACAATCTAGCAATGTAATTCATTCCTAAGACTTGAGTCAAAATATCGAGAATCGACTTCACAAAATTCTTAATCTTAAACAAACTAAAATTCACACAAAAATCAAAAAAAAAAAAATCCACCGCACGTGTTCTATCATTGAACTATTTCCCTGATTCAGGCAACTTGAAAATATACTTTCTTAAAATGAAAAGAAAGGTGTGGATTCAGCATCTATAAACATGGACATGTATTGCATAAGCAGCATTTTTCAAAAGCATAATCACATAGGCAACTACAAAATAATTCACACGATTAACTAAAAACATGAAATTTATCAAAGAAAGTACCCAATATAATCAGCAGATGAGCGGTCAAGGCCACTACTTCCTGCCCAGGAGGATCCACGAAAAATATTTCCTCCACCAACAACTATGGCAACCTGAAAGATTGGCGAATCACTGTTCAAAGAAAAAGTTTGCAAATAGAAAGCTTCTCATTTCTGACTTCGGAGTTCACAGATGAGTTTTCATCATCATATTGACACGTCATTTATAAAACAATACAAATGTCAAAACCAGATCATGCTTGGGAACAAGAGATAAATAAGAACTTCCACAATTAGGGATGGAAAAAAGTCTCGAACCATCCCGAATCGAACCTGAACCGAACGATACAGTTTGGTTCTTCTTAGATTAAATTGGGTAATGGGTATTAGAATCAAGAACTAAGAGGTTTGGTTTCATTCTCGGTTCTAGACCAAAAACCTATTCGAAGAATCAATCCTCCGTTTTTACCACCACAGAGTTGCTAAAATTGGGTGCTTGGTTCAATTCTTCTTAGATTAAATTGGATAATGGGTATTAGAACCGAGAACCAACAAGTTTGGTTTCATTTCATTCCAGACCAAAACTGAATCGAGGAATCAACCTACAATTTTTTTAACGCCACAGATTTACTAAATGGGTATAACTTGATCTACCGGTCATGAAACTCCATGATTCCAAATTTGTGAGCTAATTAACATGTAAGGCTATGTTAACTTATCTCAAATTTCTAAATACACAGTTCACAACAATATTTCAAAATATGGACAGATTCTCCAAAAAAAGAACTAGAAATATTCAAAAACTAATTTCATATGAATAAAAACTTCAAAAATCATTTGGTTACATGTAATCCATCAAAGATCAAGAGTAATAACATAAAATTTATTTTATTTCTATTACTTTTAATTTATATTTCATGTTTCATTTTTTTACGTAGATTTGAAGGCATGAAGGATGGAATCAACAAGACGGAAAGGAAGTTCCCTATATTTGTGTTATTATTTACTTTTTGTTCATTGGATACATTAGTGAATGGATATTATTAAACAACTTATTTGCGTTCTTAAATTTGGATTATGTTTGTTATTTTATAAGAATTAAAATGGAACCAATCATTCTTAAATTTATGTTGTGTTACTTTAAATATTGAAAATTTTATTTATGGTACAGAATATATCGAACTGAACGGTTGGGTTCCGATTTGATTCCGTAAATAAATTTGGATCCGACAGTTTCATTTACAACATACACGATGATTCTTGGTTAAGTTCAGTTCTCTTTCGAACCGAACCGAACCGAACCGAACCATGCCCACACCTACCCACAATTAATATTAATGTCGAAAATTTACCTTAATAATCTATATTGTCACTTAATTCCCTGTGGAGCTAAAATTTCACCATTAGTATATCTAGAACCGCATGTAAATATCACTAGTGCAAATATTTATCTTTGAATGTTGTTGTTCGAACATCCAATTTCACGATGGAAAGAGAGATGAAATAGCCATTCTAGAGAAAAAATCTAACGTGTGTGTCTTTTCTGGCTACCTAAGAGCATCTCCAATCGTGGTGTAAAATTGGGTATAAATTCATATCTTCAAAATCACTTTAACATCCTCATTTAGCCCCTATTTGACAACCATACTTTTCAAACTCTTTTTTCTATATACTCATTTTCAACCACACATTCACACAATAAAATATTTTGCACGTAAATCTAAAATTTTTTCCTACTTATTAACCACACATTCTCCTAAAAATCACTATGCAAAACTCTATTTTTGAAAAGTATGGTTGTCAAACAGTGGATTACATCCCATTAGATCTAAATTCAAATTTTGCTCCAATAAAAAAATCTAAATCCATTTTTTGCCTCTTGTGGATGTAAAAAGCAAATATAATTTACATGTTTTTTATATTTTTGCCGGAAAATCCAATTTGCATTTCATTTGCATCTCCATTGGAAAGGTTTCTGGCCACTTTGGAGATCTAATTAGATCTATTTTACACAATGATTGGAAATGCTCTAATCAAACAATTTTACGAATATGAAGAGTAGACTTTTCAAACATAATGTATAGGAAAAAACTACCTCAATTCCAAGACGAGTCACAGATGCAACCTCCCTTGCAATAGCCATTGTGATCTATTTGACAACAATTCAAAGAAAATTAAGTATAAATAGAGAAAAAAATCTACAGCATTCATAGCATTATTAGCTCCAATTCCAACCTTCGGATCAATATTTTGTTTTTGATCTCCTGCCAGTGCCTCTCCGCTTACTTTAAGCAATACCCTGCGCCATTTGTATGATGGTTTGGATGTGCCATTATTATTCATTGAGATGCCAAAAGGAGGCATAGATATAGAAGAAAACTGAGGTGGCCTAAAAAAGGGAAGAAAAGAGGAAAAAATATTAGAGAGAAAGAAAAGTACATATGTAGATGTCTACAAACATGCTGCAGTATAGTATAAGGAACAAGATTGAAATCATTTTCTACTCTCTGTACTATCCACTCTTCCTTAACAAGCGTACCAAAGATAACGATACACTGATGCAATATATGGTGTCAATCAATGAGATAAGCACATTATACGAGAAAAATACCATGAGGTACTAGTCTTAAAAATAATAAACCCTTTATGTGCCCAACAGTCTCAAAATGACAATACATGCAAAATAAGAATAATGTATTACCACTTAATTCTTTTGGTTCATAACTATCGAGTGCCGATAGTGTGAAAGACTCTTCAATCTATCTAGTACTCATTGGTATGAGAATCGATTGAAGAAAATTCATTTGTTTATGATTCATTATTTAAACCATAAAACACAAAGGGGACACAAACTATTAGCTAAATCAAAGAAATCTCAGTGAAGGCAAGAAAGACATGAAATTTAGGTTCAATCTACATTGACCAACACTTAGGTGTAAAATCCCATATGATTTCATGACGAATCTGTATAGCTTATCTACAATCAAGCAGCATAAAGGTGCATAAATCAATATAATTTGCTTGATATTGTGAAATTCTTTCTTTTTCCATCAAAGATATTGGCATGCAACATCAGCATGTGAGTAGTCCTTGACAAAACTCACAACATGAATAACAACTTAAATACGTTCAATAAATTGACTTGGACGAGTAGATTAAACATATCTAAAGAAATGGTACTGACGACAAATCCCACCAGTCTCATTTGCTTCTTCATTTTCACTAGACCAAAAAGTAGTATGAGTCTATTAAGCAATTCGTGAACATGAGTCCCCTTCAAAGTCAAAATTCATAAATTTTGATTCTTGATGGAAAAAAATGAAAAAGAAAACTCGTCCGCTGAATTCTGAGGACTACCATACCACAGTTCTGTAAATAAATGCTATGCTAAAACATCAACTGAATCAATTCTGAAAAACTAGACCTCGAGAGTAATTTTCATATGAAAATTTCACGTTAGAAAGAGAAACTCCATAGCAACAAGACTATAGAGAGAAGTAAAAAATGAGCAAACTTCAGAGAACCTAAATGATTGTAAAAACTGGCCAACCTTCAATTTAGCACCATCCACAACTAGATCAATTATTTCTAACATCAGATGACCAATCTTAATATTATCAACAGAGACTCCATAAGAGTTTCCTGTTCCACTGCATAGATTCTAATTTATTCTATATGCATCACCATAACGAACTTTCTCTTCAATTTTTTACGCATACACTCCTCCAACTCATTAAAAAGAACGCGAACACAATTATAAAATACAGTTCTTCTGAGTCTAACATTACAAAACACTAAACTAGAAAATAAAAATCCTACAGATACGCATTATTAAGAGAAAACTAAAATCCACAAGTCATTCAAGAATTGGAACAACCCATTAATCCTACACAATTCAAAATACTGTCCCTATAAGATACAGGCAAAATTATCAACAAAAGAGAGCAATGCATGGCGTACACTACCTCAAATTCATGGGGTTTGAGGTGGGTTCCATTTCGTCAGAACTACAATTGACTATCAGAGGCTGATAAGAGGTTTGAATTCCCAAAAATATTGAACTATTCTTTTCACAATTATTGGGTTTCAAGAGACAGAGAGAAGGAGAAGAGATGGCTCCGAAAGAGGTTACGAGGCGGTTATCGAAAGAACAGAAAAAATGGCGATAGAATAATGATTGCAATTACTCAATGAACAGCACAAATTGAAATTTCGATAAAATTTTACGGGGAAATGATTTTGCTTTTCCTTTCCCTTCACAATTCTCCAGTGTCGACTTTCCTGTAGTCTGCTTCGCAGTGATTTGGATAACGTTGTATGATTTTAACGAGGTTTCCATAAGAAAAATATATAAATATCTTAGCTTTGGTAATTGGGCATATAGCTAATTATGTGTAATGTTTGAATGCTCGTGAGTTGGTGAAATTACATTTTTAGCTCCGAAAGAGGTTACGAGGCGGT